>WAAG01060241.1:10447-66362 GCA_013390105.1 Tichodroma muraria | reverse complement strand
CCCAGAGCAACAGCCTGTGGTATCAAGAGAAAGAGCCCCTGTTCCATCCCTGACTGATACCATCAGCCCTGCCTGGCATGTCCTGTCTGGGAGAAGCCAGATGAAGCCATGGAAACGAGATAAGGATGAAAGAGGGAGAAAGATGGGGATGGGTAGTCCAGAGGAGGAAGAAATGGCACAAATGGACCCCGGTGTCTGTGGTGCTCCCCCTGCTCAGTACAGCCCTTCTGGGGCTCAGGGTCTGCACCCACAGCCAGGCAGCAGCTCCGCAGTGGAGACCTTGCAAGGTCACAGTGGAGATGTCTCATGGTCACGTGACATCTGATTTTGGGGACAGCACTGGCTGGATGACCAGAGGAGCCTGATGCTGGACGAGTTATTTCTCCTTTTCACTGAACATCTTCCTAAAGGGCCCCTGGGCAGGCATGGCCTGGGGACACACAGCCACACAGGGACTGTGCACACACCCTGGCGAGGCTCCCAGGGGCGGTTCAGCCCCACCAAGGGCTTTGACTGTCCCCAGCACGGAGGTGGCAGATTTACACCCCAGAAAAGCCACCCCTGAGCAGCCCTGCCGAGGGGCTGTGATGCTGCAGGCTTGGAGCCCCTTGCCGGGCCCCTTACTTCTTCAGAAGGCTCAGAAAACGAAAGCAGAGCCCTCGGTTCCACTTCCTGCCTCTCGCCGGCCTCACTTCCCGATTCCCTCAGCTCCCAGCTGCTGCACAGCAGATCAAGCAGCATTTTAACAATGCCAGATGATTTTAGGGGGGTAGGGAAGCATGAAACCCCCAGGTTTTTAAAGCTGGGGTTTCAGTTAGAAAGAGAACACTAAGCCAGAGAAATATTGATGTTATATCTTTCCTTCCCTCCTCCAAACTGAAATTTGGTATTTTATCTAAAGGCCATTCTCCACCCACTCTTCCTTGGGTCCTGTCCCTGGTCAGGAGAGCAGAGATTGGAGCTGCCCCTGAGGAGGAGCTGCAGCCCCTGGTGAGGTCTGACCTCAGTCTCCTCCAGCTGAGCAAGCCAAGAGAAATAGGGACAGAAGGTGTCAGAGAATCCTGCAGCACCTGGCAAAAGCAGAAGCTGGGAGATCAGTTCTGCCTGCAGCCCTCTCGAGGATGTTGGCCAGCGCTTGCATTTGGCTGTGATGAATTACTTCAGGTCCTTGCTGGGGGCACGGGGAAGGCAGCACAGCAGCAGCTCCTCAGGAGGGTATTCCCAGCAGAGGAGGCAGGGAAGCAGCAGAAGTTGCAGCCAAAGTTGGGGATGCCATAGCTCTCATGGGTTCCAGGTGGGCGCAAGCAAGAACAGATGAATTTTATAGCAGTACTATTTCGGTTTGTTGCTAACACAGCAAGCTAAAAAAAATAAAACCTGAAAGTATTTGGGGATGTGGTTACCCATTCTCCTGCCCTACTCAGGGACAGCAAAGCTTGTTCTGCCCCAAATCACTGTTACAGTCAATGCAAGACCATCCAGATTCCTCCACTTCAGCTGGGAAGCTCCATTTCTGGAAGGGAGCTCATGGTATCCTCCACTTGTCTGAAAACCAGAGGCTTTCCTTCTCCAAATTTTTGCCTTTTAAAAGGACAGTCACTGAAACAGGCTTTCATATAAATGATAATTTTATTGTAAATAAAATGATACATTGGCCTGGCTTTGCACTGCAAGCCTCCGGTCGGTAAATAGAGACTACTGGGTCAAGGTCTTCTGCACAATCCAGGTTAAAGCCCTTTCTCCCTGCTTTGCATCATTTATGGTGATAACAAAATCCCTTTCTTCCTTTTTGAACTGCTCCTGGCACATCTACCTTTTCCCTCCTGGTCAGTCTATGTTGGTAACTGGTGCCAATGGGAACTCTTTGGAGCAGCTTCAAGTCCTTTGGAATATTACTCCAAATTAGGCCAAAAAACCATCCCAAAACCCCCACCCAAACTGATGCAACCTAACTGCCACTAGGATGGGCAAAGATGGGATTTTCTGAAGAACAAGCAAATAACCTGGAACGCACAGAATCGTCACACCAAGACCAAAATGTCACAGCTTTGTTTCCTAACTACCTCAGGGACAGCCAAATTCCCCCAAGTTCCTCTCCAATGGGAATCTTGGACATTCTTCTGATTAGTTTTAACCATTTCAGGTAAGAAAATCTTTCTCAAACAGAATATTCTCCATTTCTGCAGCACCTTCCATCAGGGATCCCAATATTCAACAATCCCTATATATCCCTCCCTGGAAGGAACGGCAGGAAATCCAACATGACATTTGGAATTGACACAATAGCTTACTGTCAGCCTGGCACTCCTCCTCCACTCTCCCCTAAATGAGTTTACTCCCGTTTTTTTCCTAGTCTGCGAGGATGAAGAGGCCAGATATAATTCAATTCTGAGGTACAATTACATTTCTATCTACTTGAAACTCTTTTGCTGCCAGGGCTATTAAAAGGCCCTGGTATCAATGTCAGCCTCAAGTTATTCATTGGAGCAGTGGACTCAGGAATCCAGATCTTCCTTTTTCATAATCAAGAGGGATGTGAGGAAACAAAGAGGTATTTTGGCTTGGCCCTACTCATTATAAACCATCAGCAAATTCTCTGCAAAACCAGCTGCTTTTTTTCCTTTTTAAATTCATAAAGGCGTCAAATTTATTTCCCCACCTCCCCCCACCCTGTAACAGTCGATATATATAAAAATCACCAAATATGATCTTTTACGATATAAATTAAAAAAAAAAAGAGGCATCACCGTTTACATGATGTAAAAAGAGCTAAAAAAGAGCGATATAAACTACATTCATAAAAGTGCATCTCCAAACATACAGGTAATGCTTTGGCTTGTTCCTGTGCCGAACGCGCGGCGCCGCGGCGGCCGCTGGACGTGCCAGTCCGAGCTGGCCCCGTGTTCTCTGTCACTGCACAGCTGCTCTTTACTCCCACGACAGCCTGGAGTGCAGGGCTTTGCACAGAGGAGGCACTTCCAGCACGGGGGAGGGCCGCGAGCTCCGGGCAGCCCGAGCCCAGCAGTCCTGGGTGCTCTTGCTCTGCTCTGGAAGCGCCTCCGGTGACGCGGGTGAGGTAAAAGCCACAACAGGTCCTGAGGACTGAGCTGCTTTGACAGAAGTTCTGCTGTTTCCTCATGCCCTATTCTCTCCCAGATCACAGCATGTGGGACAGCAAGAGAAAAACCATGGGAGAAGGTCTGGATTTGGTGAGGACAAGCCAAGGGTAGAGGGAAACCCCCGCAGCTGTCACCGTGCTCCTGATCCCTGCAAGTGATGGGTAGTGGATGAAGAGTCCTATCTTTGGTATATTTAGGTTGCAAGGCTTGAAGAGCTGGGCCCCCCAGCAGTGCTGACCCCCCTACTTTTGTCATCCAGACTGCAGGGATGATCCCACATTCCCAGTAAAGTGGTGTGAAAAGCCCCCTCACTCTGAGCAGGAGCGTCACACCCTCGCCTCCCCTCATGGCAACAGTGAAGTGCAGGCCAGAAGTCAGGCCAAGGGTCTGGACAATTTGGAGTCAAGTTCCTGGTTGAGAAAAGATCAATTCAAGTGCTCTCACTATAATTAAATAAATTATGGAACAAGGGCTTTCACAAAAGGGATCCCCTAAGTGCCCACAAGTGGGACAGTGCAACCCTTGGAGTAGTGCAGGGAGCCTGGAAAGGAAACCAACACCAGCTTTTACTGGTTACACCTTGCTCTGGGTTTGGCACAGAAAAACCATTTCATATTGTTAAAGCTTTTCAGGACTTCTGGCTGGTTGGGGCTTTTAGGGTTCTTTTTTTCCCTCTTATAATTCAACACAGTATTTTTCATGTGTTGAAGGAGCTTGGTTTCATTAAAACTTGCCTTATCCTGCTATTAGTATTCACTTAAAAACTTAATTTTACTGCATTATGAAGCAATTTTTCATTTTTTATGGGGGAGAAGAGTGGAGGTGTGTGGAACCTTAATATGGTTTCCAATACAAAAGCAGAACACCTTCAATATTGCCCTATAAAGCACTATTTTAGTTAATTAACATTCACTTTTCTTAGTTTCATTTCTCAGAGATAACTTATAACCACTCCATGAATCCCCAGCACCTAAAAACTGCTGGTCTTTCATGAGTGAAATAAAGATTATTAGTGCCCAAATCAGCACAGAGGATTTGAGGCCATCAGGACCTCAGTCCTCTGACTTGTGGTATCTTCCAAGTGCACAATCACTTGGATATGTTCTGCTGGTACTCGCATGGGGATCTCCAGGTAATTTTAGATATTTGCTACCATTTTAAATGTTTTCTCAGGTTCCTTGTTGGACTTGACTCCTACAAAAGCTTATTTAAGTTAGGCCATAACATTTTTACGGAACTCTCAAGTGATCACTTGCACACTGTAATTCAGATAACGCACAGCAAAGGGCTGAGCTTGATTCCAGCTTCCTGCGCACAACAAGAATGAGTGTCCAGGTCATTCTCCCCAAGAAACCCTCAATTTTCCATTAGGCCATATGCTCAAAGAAACTGGAGTAAATTCCTGGGCACCCGATGGACTATCTTTGGTTAAAAGGATGGTAAAAAGTTACCAGCCAAAGAGACAGATGCAGGAGGAAGCTGAATTTCACTGAACTCCCTTCCAGAGGGGTTTTGTTTGGACCCAGCAGCCCCACAGAGAGGAAGCAGGAGCACAGATTTGTTTGGTACGACACAAATTGACACTGTCCTAACGCTGGGACACATCAAACCTTGGAAATTAGCTCCAGATTTTCCAACGTCAGTGGGAGAGCCCTTCCCTCAGGCCCTGGAGTGATTGCATTCTGCAGAAACTTGTCAGATTATCCTGATATTTAGATGGAAAGACTTCCCTCACCCCCAGCCCCAAATCCATGGGTTCATTATAAAATAACACTATTCACATACTTTTGAATCAGTATTTTCTGAACACCTTCAGATGCTGAATACTTAGAAGAAAAATATACCATACTTTAGCAAGTGCATGCTCTATGACACATGGCTTTTTGCTGGATTCAGGTACTGGAGATGCCTCTGGAGCCCCAGAAGGGGAAAAGCAGGGACTCCCACAAACAGAGCTGGTCTGGAGGCTGGTGCATGTTTCTGTTTTGCTGAAGAGTGGAGCTCTTCCAGTTCCCACTTGGGTTCAGATTTCTCCTATGTTCAACCAGAGAAGACACTTGTCAGATTCCCATTCCTGTGCCTGCAGAAAACACGCAGCCAGCTGCAATGCCATATCCAGGTAACTTGGGGCAAAACTGCAGCTCTGCTTGGACAGCTGTCGGCAGGATGAACATTAGTCCAGCAAACGAAGGAATCAGGCACGAGAGCAGACCCTAAGTTCCTTGGCAGAACTTCCCAAAGGACTAGGCCTAGCTGAGTTGGCATTTTGAAGATGCAGCACCACAACGGGCAGTTGCAACTAGACAAGACAGGGCACGGAAAGCCCGGCAGGAGCTGCGAGCAAGGGAGGTAATTCAGTACTGGAGCTGTGCAAACTGGTGTCTGAGCAGCTCTTCAGCAGAGGGTCTGTGCCTGGCTTCCACAAAGATCTGCTTTAGGAAGTCCCGGCAATGTTCTGATATGTGGGAGGGGAGCTGGGGGTTGGTGGGCTGGGTGGCGATTTTGAAGATCGCTGCCATGGCTTCGTACTCTGCCCAGGGAGGCTTCTCTGTCAGCATTTCCACCACGGTGCAGCCGAGGCTCCTGGAAAGCAGACACGAAAAAAACAAATGAGAATCCACTCAGTAATGCCCAGTGCTCAGGGAGAGCTCCCCAGCAGCCAGCCGCGAGGTCCAGCTCTGGAAATGGCTCCTGGGGGAGTTTGTGCTCGGCAAGCCCCGCGTGTGCCCCGGCTCCGAGCCAGAGCTGCCAACAGCTGCTTTTCCTGCCACCAGGAGAGCAGGGAACTGCCTGCAAAGTGCCATATGTCCTGCTCCCCTTTGCTCAAATTCTCCTCTCAGGAAACATTTGTGTTAATAGGGGACAAGAGGTGCCCGTGGGATGTCCCTGAAGGCACCCTTTGACCTCGCTGGTACTTCAGGCACTGCTGCTTCCATCATAACTCAAAGGCACTTAGAGAATCACAGAGGCACAGCATGGTGTGGGTTGGAAGGGACCTTCAAGACCATCCTGTTCCAACCCCCTGCCATGTGCAGGGACACCTTCCACTAGATCACGTTGCTCAGAGGCTCAACTTGCTGAGTTGCAAGGTAGAAAACAGACTTTTTAACACTCAAGGTTCAGTGAATCAGAGCTCGTTGACCCCACAAAGCCATTTCAGCAAAATCCCTTTTCAGTCACAGCCTCAAAATGCCCACGTTGGGAAAAAAACAACCTAATAATATCTCTACTTCACAAGAAACCAAGCATCAGTCAAAAAATAATTGAAGTCGTAACAGTTCCAAACTGGGAAGGCAGTAAGTTAAATCCTTGTGGGACAGATGCATCATTACCTTAAGGAAAAATTCCTTGTAAAGTTAATGGGGCTCTGCAGGCTACTTCAGGGCAAGGACGTGATTCTGGGGACATGGCTGAGCCATCTTTCCGAGGCGACGTGACTCCAACACCTTCCCAGGGAAGGTGGTTGCTGTAGCACTGCACTGATTGGGGTCTATTCAAAAAGGATTAATTGCTTCCTCCAGGCCACAGGTTAAGTAAAAGCCATTAGTGAATTTTTAATATCCAATCCTGTGTTTTCATCACATCTTTCCATTAAAAAGGCAAAACTGCCTCCTCTGCCTTAAAACTAAACCTTCTTTTGAGGTGAAATGCAAGGAAAAGACATGTTGAGAGGCAGACTTGCATCAACTGCCAAGACAAGGAAGGAAAGGAATTAAATGCAGTGGATATGCAAGAATTGATTTCTCAACAAGGTTTAAAATCCAACGTGAAAATTTTACAGTTTTCCAGCCATTTCAGACTTACTAGAAGAGAGTACAGAAAATGCAAACCATGTGTGCTGAAGTGCTGGGGGTTTGCTTAAAAGTAAGCAGGGATATATTATTGTTTAGACTGATTTATACCGTTTAAGCAGATCCGGTTTCTTTAAGATATTCAGCAAACAGCAGGAATGTTTTTCATGTCAAGTCACTCCAGCAATAACAAATAGCTCACATATTCTGCTATTTAGGAAAAAGAAAACTGGAGAGGGGCCTGCAGCAGTGGCACAGAGCCAGGTGGATGGATTAGTTACGTTTCTGAGCCTCTGGGCCATACACAGCCACCCTGGGACCAGTGCTGCACTGGAAAATTCTGACCCCCCAAAATAATGATTGGGATTGTAGGAACTGGAGTCTGGCCAATGGCAGCGACTCTTTGATGGGAATGGACCAGTGTCAGCACCAAGAGGAAATCCACAACTGCACCAACCCAGGGGGGAGGGCACGTGCTTCACTCTCCCCAAGCATCCCAACTGGGAGAGACTGTAGAACTTAACTCTTTGCAGACAGGACATGTTTCAGCTGTGTTTCCACTCACTGCTTCTACAGGAAACAGGCCCTGCTTTACTGTGGAGGCACAACCAGACCTTTCGTCCCTGTCGTTTACTTAAGCTTTAAAATCTCTCCTTTTTAAGGGCCCCAAAATTAATTTGCTCTTTTGACAGAGGCTGTTCCTTGGCTATGCCAATAATAGCACAGCTACGGTTTCCATTCATACAGATCATCTCTGATTTGACCTGGATCTTTTCTGTTATTACAGGTTTGGGCATCTTTCCTTAAAGGCTAAAATTCTATTAATTTCCAGTACATTTTAAGCATAACTCTCATTTTATATCTAAATGAATGGGCTCTCCCTAAACAACCTTCAGTTGCTCTTCTAAGGGATATCACAGAATCACAGAATCTCCTGCGTTGGAAGGGACCCACAAGGATCATCATTCCAGTTCCTGGCCCTGCACAGGACACCCCAAGAATTCCACCAAGTGTCTGAGAGCATGAGAAGGATGAAACACTGCACCAGCCAGAAAGCAAAAAGCCAGCTATCAGTCTGAGGGAGGAATGAGTGGAAATTGTTCTTGAAAAACTAAAACTGCTCCTGAAAAGCTAAATGAGTTGCTGGGTGTTAACACTGCAAAGCACAGCCTGCAGAAAATAGTGTCTTGAGTTCAACCCATTGACTTCAACTCTCCTTAGACTTTTCATCCAGACAAGATGTGAATTTGGATATTCAGATGGCAGAAGGTGTCTGTTTCTGGCTCCATGAGAGCTGTGCAGTGATCTCTGGACAGCAAGTGCAAGGCTCACCACACGTCGGCCTTCCTGCCGTAGCCTTCCCCGCTGATCACCTCGGGGCTCATCCAGTACGGGGTGCCCGTGACGGAGCGGATGCCTGTCCCCGACATGCAGATTGTCTGCAGCCGTTTGCTGGCCCCAAAGTCCCCCAGCTTCACGTTCCCAGCAGAGTCACGGAGAATATTGGCACCTGGACAGGAGCAAAAAACGAAGACAGCTGTTTTCGTGCAATCCAGCTCTTGGATCCGCAGCCTACAGAATGATATCCAACCCCAAATACCCGTGCTCATGGTATGGCTCTTTCCCCTTTAAGCCTCAGGTGACCTGCTAAACATCATCTCTTTAATTCAGGCTGTAGACAAGCCAATTGCTAATGGCTGTAAATGGGAAAAACTTCAGGGAAAAACACAAGGAAGTGAAGTGGGGAGGGAAATGAGAGCTGAGTCAGCACCAGCATTGTTACAGTGCCTGTAAACAGCTCAGCCAGCCTAGCAGGGCCCCCAGGCCAAGGGCTGAGAGAGAACAGAGCTGTGTAGAGAAGGATTTTATTGGGATGCTGCTTTGGTGAGTACAAGCATTGCTTTCTGGTCAGCTGAGTAACAGATGTAGCTAATTAAAACACTTTGAACTCCTACAATAAACAAGTCAATCTCCAGTTTACTTGGTCAGAGGTCCTGAACACAAAGCACCAGGGAAAAAGCAAACTTTAGGGCTTAGCTTTTATGTGGACACAAACCGAGGTTTAGGTACCAAAACCAATTCTTCCTCCAAAGCCGCAATGAGGTCAAGAACCCCACTGTTGCCATCACCTGGTACATGCCCACGTGAAACCCTTCTGCTCTCAAACTGAGTGCACTTGTGCTGGGAGAGCTCTTTTCCCTGGCCCCCTGCTCTCACCCTTGATGTCCCTGTGCACGATCATGTTGCTGTGCAGGTACGAGACGCCCTCGAGGATCTGCCGCGTGTATTTCCGGGTGACGTTCTCGGTCAGCGCCCCGTACGCCTTCAGCTGGTCCTTCACCGACCCCTGCCAAAAGCAAACAGAAGCGATTGGCAAAGAGGTGACAAAGCACAAATCTCGCAGTGCCTATTCAACTCCCACAAGCCCTGGGTGTTCTACACCCAACTGGCCTCGCAGTGAACTGTGGCCTCTGCCAAAGCCTTTCTGGGAGGCTCTCTAAGCATCTTGCCCTAAAAGCCCTTTTTAAGAACAGCAAGGACAGGCTTCATGGCAAAAATAGCTTAAGGAGGTTCTGTTTGCTGGTACAACTGGTTGTGAAGACAAGCAAAGAAATAGTTCAGCAGACTGATCTGGGTCAAAAGCCTCCCTTTTTGGGGAGGCAGTTTTAGCCTCAATTGATGTACCATGATTCTGGTAATTCAGCTACCAGGATTTACGTGTTGGCCCAAGTCCTTTGAGGTACTTTGGTAGAAAATATTTAGACTGAAGAAAAGAACTGGCTTCAGTCACTGCTAGAGAGAATGTATTTCAACGACGCTTAAGGAAAAAAACCAAAGAGGTTATTTGGGCATAAATAAAATGAAAGTGGTGGCATTATGAGCCAGTGTGAGAAGGCACAGCCCTAAGAGGGTCTGAGGTGGATGACATAGTTAGGGGGATCACAGCAACTAATAAACCAGCTAACAAACCCAGCCACCTCCCTTTCTGACTCCTGACTGTGCTGCTCTTACCCCTGGCATGTACTCCATGAAGATGGTTAAGGTCTTCTCTGCTCGATCCCTTAAGCAGCCGTAATATTGCACAATACGGTCATGCTGGAGATTCTTCAGCAGCTGAATTTCACACTCCAGGGCACTCACTTCCTATGGATGTTGAAGGAGAAAAAAAGATTGCAGCCCCAGGAAATATATAATAAATATAAAAAATAATGAATTTGTCATATCACTGTCAGGATGAGACCACTACTACACTGAGAAGTGTAATACATGACATTGCCTTATCTGCTTCTTGGAAAAGGCAAACATTACCAGGGCTTCCCATTCATTTTTACTGCATTATCTGCAGGCTAGTGTTGCTGTGGAAGTTTTGATAGAACACAGGCAGTATCATATATGAATTTAGTACCAGAAAAACTTTGTTTGTTGCCTTGATTCTGTCAGCTGCATGGCTTTACCCCGGCTGGCTGAAAGGATTTTGCATCCACAACACAGGTACAACCTCACTTCTCTCCCTAAGCTGAGGGCAGGGAGTATAATTATGAAACAGCTCTGAATACAGTTACAGAACTGGAACTTCAACCCACTGGAGAGCAAAACAACAGGTGCTGAGAGTTGCTAAGCTTCTGTCACCCAGTCCTGTTCTGATTCACACTGACGATTCACTGGAATCAACCCTACAAACAGCTTCCTCTCCTATGTACTTC
This sequence comes from Tichodroma muraria, assembly GCA_013390105.1. Taxonomy (NCBI): domain Eukaryota; kingdom Metazoa; phylum Chordata; class Aves; order Passeriformes; family Sittidae; genus Tichodroma; species Tichodroma muraria. The sequence continues at coordinate 55,748 of WAAG01060241.1, read as the reverse complement.
AAAGAATCTGTAGCTCTGCACATGAAATTGATCCTTTGCCTTGCTCTTGCCACAGACAACAGGGTATCACAGTGCAAAGGCAAAGAGGTTATCCAACAATTTCAGATGGAATCACAGATGTTTGCTGCTCAGAAAAGTATCATGTTCCTGCTGAATCCAGGAGGAACATCAAAGGTACTGAAGCATGAGGATTTATGGAAAAAGGAATAATGTTTTCTCCCCAAATTAGTCCCATTTAACTCTTTCCAGCCCTGCCATGGGAAGGTATCAGGTTCAGCTCTCTCACTCTGGGAGAGGATGCAGAACATTAGAGCAAGAACCTGGATGTTGTAGGGATACATGGAACCAGAGGAAGCTGCTTTATCAGACCAAATAATAGTTTAACATTTGGAGTTTCAGTGCCTTCAAAATATATCTCAGCCTGTTCCTCCTTGGCTCAGAGTTACTGTCTGATTTACAACACAGACATAGTAGAACTTCCCAGTTTAGGACATATCTTGGCACCAATATCCCATATAAAATCAGAATAATTAAATCTTCATGGATCAGTTATTCTAGCTCAATTTTTCAATACTGGGAAACTGGTACATTGTTAAAACACTAGCAAAGAACCCAAAAGCCATTCCAGTTGCATGCCCTGTGCAGGGAGTTGAGTGCTGTCCCATAATTTCAAGGTGCCCGTCCCATCCCCACTGTCTCTAAAGCATTGTCATGTCACTCTTCTTGATTAATTTACACCCCACAGCTCAATTTGTTTTTAAGGACATGGAGAATTCAGAAGTGAAAACTGGTAATTAATGCACTTGATACAGGGTGTACATACAAACCCAGAAGTGGGTTTTGCATGTACAAGCAGCTTTTTTTGTTCAAAAAAGAAAAAAACCAACCCTACTCTTGCTGGGTTTAGTTTCATTCACATTCATGTCTAACCAGGAACACAGGGCAGTCTAGTATTCCTCAAGTAACCTGGCAAAACCCCAAAAAGCTGAGAAGGGAGAGCCAAGAATGAATCCAGAAAATGGATTTTAGTTTCAGGCTGAAGTTAATAACACAGAAAAGTAATTTTTAAATGACTCCTGTTCTTCTCCACACGACTTGAAACCTCAGTATGAGCTAAATACGATGCCAGCTTTCAAGGACACAGAGAGAGAGACATTGTACAGGACCTTACAGGGTTTTAGAAGCTGAGGTGAGAATTACCTTGCTTGTTTCAGGGCTCTCTGGATCAAACTGGACCTGCTTAGCTGCAAGCTCTCTGCCCGTGTCCACGTCATAGCATAAATACACGCGGCCAAAGGCGCCCTGGCCCAGCAGCTTTCCTCGGCGCCAGTTTATTGGAGCACTCGGAGCTAAAAAAGAACAGCAATAATTTCTGTTTCCATTATACTATCTAAAAACAAAGGTGGGCTTTTCAAGGACCAAGCTCCATCATAGTGGGACTGAAGCAGGGATTCTGCAGTTGAATAAACATGAGGCACTCTCCCAGAGTAAGGAGTTAGTGGCAGAGCTCTGAACAGAATCCAACCATCCAGACTCTCAGCATCTGCTGACTGGTGTTCCATTAAAATGACACCACAAAACACTTTACAAAAGTGTTTTGCAGACAAGTTATTCAATGGGGTTGGTGAAATTCCATTCCACCAGCAGGTGGATTCTACAAAATCACTACCTTAAGAGATGATGCAGCAACTAAAGAGCAGCTTCCAAACCTTGATCTATAGTTATCACATACATCAGATGAAGAAGAGCTGATTAGCCTTGCTAAACCAATCCCAGCCAGCTGGGAATGACTTAAACTTCTGGGACAACTTGAAGGACATTATTCTGAGTTTCTTTGTCAAGCTAGCTTGCGGTCACCTCTATGGAAAGTATTTTTTTACTTCTTAGCTGAGTTTGCAATGCTTTCTAAAGGAAAGGCCAGCTCCCAGAAAAAATCTGAGAAGAAAAAGACTTGTGGTTGTGACAAACAAGTCTCAAAGCACAGGCAGGGAACGATGCGGTTTTAATGGCTTGTTAAAGCCAGGTTATGGCAATGCATAGGGTCTGGAGTTCACCCTCAGAGCCTTCCTTGCCCACAGCCCTGTTGGCATTTCCCAGTAGCCAGGGAGTGCCTACATTTGGTGGCAATGTTCCTCTCCTGCACGCCCAGCGCGTTCTCGCTGTCGGCGCTGCGCAGGCGGCCCCGCGGGTCCAGGTACTGCAGTGCCAGGCCCAGGTTCTCTCCGTTGGTGCTCAAGGATCGACTTGAGGGCACCAAGGTGAAGAGATTCCCTTGGTGACGTCGTATCCGGGGAAATGTCCTCCGACCTGCGGGAAAGAGGAATTTATTTTTTAAATAAATGCTTGCAAGTGGAAGGTAATGGCTGGGGGTTGAGCAGCAGGGACAAGGGAAAGAGATCCCATGTTCTGCTCTGTCCCCATGGAGCAGAATCTGCTGCCAAACAGATGAGATGTAAAAATATAACAGCTCAGAGCTGGTGCTGCCTGAGTTCAGTACAGCTCTGGATCATTCCCAAAGCAGAAGGCAGAGAACACTCTGTAATGCACTCAGTGCTGTAAGATCTAAACTTACCTTCCAAAGGAAAAATCTGATTTACAGGCTCTGAGCACAAGCTCCGAGTTTTGTTAACAACTACATACAAAATGACTTCCTAGATAACATGCCCAGACTTGCAAACAAAAACCATAAGCAAAGGTTGTGGCAACTTGCACCTCCTGAAATTTTGAGAGATTAATTTGCATAAAGCCATCTGATGAGCAAAGATGAAATTTTTTAAGTTCCTGCTATATTTAAAAGATCCAGAAGCAAGTCTGCAGCGCAAAATAGCAAAGTATAATAAATCTCTGTGGTAGGAAACCACTTATATAGGGCCAAGTCTAACAACTATGTCCACAATCCCCTACTCAGCCCGGATAACCCCAGAAAGGACAAAGTAAACAAAGAATTACAAACAACAACCACTAGTTTCCATGAAAACGTGGCATTGTGCACAGCAGCATCAACCTCAGCACTAACTGCAAGGACCAGGGCACTTCCAGGCTCTCCAAACAGGAGTTACACTCGTGCAGAGGTTGCCACTGCCTCACCTTTTTTTCCAGCCTGGAAAGGGAGGTCTGAGATCAACTCACCGTCGTTGTAGTCCTTGTGCTGCATGGAGACGTTGTAGCGCCGCGGGTAGGTCCCACCCTTGCCTGCTTTGTCATAGATCTGATTCTCACGGTCTGGCAGGAGAAGCAAAGACACAAGTGAGGCTCCTTCAAAAAATGTAACTTCTAATGACAGAATTTTCCTGTAACAGCAGGTTTTTAGGAAGAGGCAATAAATAACTTCATAGCTTTTCCATCAACATATCCCCAGTTCTTCTATTTATACAATCCCAGCAAGCAGGGAGGGTGGCCAGCCAAGAGCAGAAAATGTCTGGATCAAATAACCTTTGTACCAAAGACATACCTGAGAACTCCTGTCTGTTATCAGGAAAGCTCTGTGCCCTTGACATCCGTGACTTCCGAAAAGAAGGACTATTAGAGAAAGAAGGCAAAAATAAGTTTTTCTGTTGTTTGAGGTATTATTCTGTTGTTTTATTTTTAAAATATACACAAGTGGAACCTTATCTAAAAAAGATTTAAATACCCTGCAGCCAGATGTTCTCAGAGGGGCAGCTCCACACAGGCTGCTTGCTTCAGAACTTTGTATTTATAACATAAAGCTACTGAAGCACCAGTTTGTTGGTCTGTGGTTGTGCCAGAAAATAACACAGCCTTAAGACACAGTTAATGCTCTTTAAGAAATACAGTGGGATATAGGTAGGAAGTAAGTTCTTGTTTCCCTCCAAGAAAATGTATGAGACAGAAAACAGGATTTTATGTAAGTACAACTGGCATTTCCATCTGAGCACACACGTCCTCACCAGTTTGTACATTTGTATCTGGCTGCTCACCTGTCCAAGGACTGGCAGCTTCCTGACACCGAATTTTCAGCACTGCTTAGAGGGTCCAGCATCTGTAACACAGCAGAAACCACACAGCAGCATCAGTGCAGTCCAGGGCCCAGGAGAGGCTGTGACAGAGGAGGAGCAGAGCCCACAAGGAGGAGCTTGCCTGCAGGATGTCCAGCTGAAGAGGGAGTCTAAGCCTATTTAAATGTACAGTTTTCCTTTATCTCCTACAAAAATTAGACTCATATAAAATTTGAGGCATTGCTTCAGTTGTTGAAGGACTCTGCTGTGAAAAATGCAAGCTTTAGCAACCTTGTGCTGCGCTTTGATCCCAACCGGCTCCAGAACAGTCTCTGCTGGTGCTGCTGCCTCCACCTGCAAATCGCCCTTTGGCCTCACTTCCCACTTTTTGAATGGAGAGCAGTTTCAAAAGCAAGAGGGTCACACAAACCTGGTAATAGAAAACCTTGTCACATGTGTGACAGCACCAAAACTGCTCAGTCAGAGGTGGAGGGGCAATGCCCAGAACAGGGAACTGCTTCTGGCAGCCCAACAAAGGCTTTGAACTTACACAGCTACAATTTGAAGCTGTTTAAAAGCAAAAAGCAGCACTTTTAGAATCCCAGAATGGTTTGGGTTGGAAAGGACTTTAAGAATCATCCAATTCCACTTCCTGCCATGGGCAGTGACACCTTCCAATAGATCAGGTTGCTGTAAGGTTGCCCTTGGACACTTCCAGGGATGGGGCAGCCACAACCTTCGGGACAACCTGTGCCTCACCACTTAAAGGTGTTGATGCAACCACAACCAGAGAGTACTTGGGAAAGGAAGAGAGGGCCCAGGTGCCAGCAGAATCCCTTGCCAAGTGTCCCCCCGTGGCTCCCTGGGGCCGTACTCACGCACTGCTCGCTGGTCTCGGGGATGAACTCGCCCTCGCTGTGGATGCTGGTGTAGGAGCCCTGGCGCGCGATGCGCTGCTGCCGCTCGGGGACGTAGCCGGGCGGGGGCGAGCTGCGGCCCGTGCTCTGGGAGCCTGCGACAAGGACAGCACTCACTGCTGGCTGCTCTGCTGCACCTGGCCAGCCCCAAACCTCCTCCAGCACCGACCCTCTCTCACCACAGCAGCGCCACAGTGAACCCTACGGTCTGGACAGACGTGGAGCCAGCAAAACCAAACTGTTTGATGTGCACCTGTACTGATGTTTCAGATGCTACATGATTATTGCTGAAGCTCCTAACAACGCAGTCACCTATTTCCCACTTCTTCTGCTCAACCTTCTGAGCATAATTCCAGTTTAATCATCTGTTAGTGGCACTACCTAAAGAGCTTCTCTTGTGCTACCTACTGAGAGAAACTTCACCCTTAGGGTTTATTTTTTTCTTGCAGATCTCAAAGAAGACGAAACTTTAGATACAGGAAGAAAAAAACCCCTTTTTGCAGTGAACTATCCACCTGCAGCTGCCACTGATTCCCACTGTGAGATCCAAGAACTGCTGTGGTCCAGCAATCTGCTCGAGGTCACACATGAAGTCAGAGGCAGCAGATGAAGATCAGCTCTCAAGCTGTGCTCCTTACAACACTGTCTTTAATTAACTGTGTGTACTCAGGTGCTAGGAAAGATGGGTGAAGATCAGCAAATATTCTCCCAAGGAAAATATTTTCTATAGAAGTTGTAATAAAGAGTGAAGGCAAAGAGCTGGGAGAAATGAACTGAAAAGCAAAGCACAGACCTTTCAGGGGGCTGAAAAGCAGAGCACACACCTTTCAGGGGGCTGCAGAAGGAAAACGAACAATGTTGGCATGGCTTACGGTGAAAGGGGGGTGAACTATACGAAAAAAAAGGGATTAATAAACTCATGGGATTGTTAAGGTTGGAGAAGACCTCCAAGATCACGAAGGCAAGATTGTCAAGCCCACAATCTACTGCTCAGAGCTACCACCTGATTTCCCAAGCTGATGTGCCCTCTGGAGCCTTTTGGAGGGGTGGGATAACCCTGGGTGTGTGGGGCTGCCCCAGCCCTGGGAGCACTTTCACTCCTTCCGACAGAAGCCACGGCCAGCGCGAGCCCAGGGCCCGCTGGCACCGGCCCAGCTGCTCTTGTGGAAAGGCCCCATCCCTGGGCAGGAAAAGGAAGTCGGCACTAAATCCATGTATATCAAAGGAAGTGAGTGGAAAAAACACAAGCCCTGCCAGAATGCTTAGCAACTTTTTTTTTTTTCCTTTTAAATAGAAGTTATCTTTACTTCCAAAGCTCTGAACTGGTGACAACAGGCTCGAGGCCGTTTGGAGCTCAGGAACCACACAGGTCCCTCTCCTGCTTGCAGAAAGATTTAGTTCAACACTGCTCTGGACTTTAATTGTATGACATGATATGAGCTGTAGAGTCTCTATGCCTGAAACACCAGAAAACAGGGCACATTCCTTTTCCAAACCAAAGACAGGAAAAGAGAAGGAAGAAGAAATTGATGCAAGACCAAGCTATTACCAAATTACCAGCAGACTCTGACAGAACTGGAACTCTTCTGGACTTCTTCATAATGTAACAGTCTGGTACTCTGACATGTTCAGAAAATAAAATCAATGGTTTCCTGAATGATGAATGACAAGCTATTCAGAAAGCATCCATAAGCTGGGATAAGAGGAAAGAGTGTGTGACTGGGATGTAGAAGGGGCCCGCTTTTACTATACAGTTTACCCATGACAGACACTCGCTACAGTCTGTTGGCTTTGGCACCATTATCTGGATACCTCAGAATGTCAGTAAAGAGAAATATATATATAGATGTATTTTAAACAAAATGATTTTGGCATGCCATTTGTCTGTTATTGAAGAAATGTGTTCAGACATTGCATGGACACCACTTCTCAAGACCAAGGAATGTTGCTCTTTTTATGCATATTAACTTCAAACTAGGAAGGATGGGAAAAGTCTTTTTGTCCCTGTTTCAGTCACGTACTTCGCAAGCTTTATTTCTTTGTTTGTTTGTTGCTTCATAAAAGCAAACTGTACAGAAGGGGATCAGCCAACTCTCCACAGGATACAAGCAGGTTTGTTAGACAAGTCCCACACTGAGACTACTGCTCTAGTTCACAAGTCCTTCCCTCTGAGCTCATTCTCCCAGCTACCTCTGGTCAGAACGGTGTGGATCCAACTCTGGTTTGGACCCCCCAGTATGGATACTGTTGTGTTTTAAGCTGATTTATTATTTGATACTTTACACTGCAAATATTGATCATATAATAATTCTGCCTCAAGTTTACAGAGTTAACGAAACTGAAGCACTCCTTTGCCACAGTGAAGAACTTGCAAACAAAACAACTCTGACATTCCCAGCTCCTGGTACTGCCCTTTGTGACTTGCATCACCTCCGTGCCTGTCCTCAGGCATTAGCTCTGACAAGCCCCAAAATAGCTGTTGTAACAGAGTCATCCTTTGCTTCTGTTTCCAGCAAAATTTACCTTCTCTCATTTCTGAAGCAGAAATAGTTTGCACAGAACAGCATTTCAGGCTCTGGCCTTCACACTCTCACCTTCCTGCTGCACTTTCACTGCTCACTGAGCTTCACACCAAGGAGTCAAACCCTAAACCACAGGCCTTTTTTGGGCCCATAAATCCTCAGAGGTGTTTTATATGTTTTAGTTTTTCATAGAAAGGTTAACAGCTTTGAGAATCAGTCAAGAACAGATTTGAATTGTGCTGCATGGTTACACAGAAGGTTGTAACACAGAAATTGGGAGAAATCAGACAAACCTGCCAGAGATGGAAGTCATAAAAACTACAGAAGTCTTACATGAACCTTTCCTCTAAACAGGAGCTAACAGAAAGCCAAAGAAATGAAACAAAGGTACATATTACTCTGATTTTTTTTCATTATCTTTTGTGCCTCTCTGATTTTGTCTTGTGCTCTACTCATCTGATAATTCCAAGAGTGAAAGTTCAGGGAACTCAGAATATAGGACACTAGATGGATATGCAATAGTAATTCCTAGTAAAATGCTTGACTGCAGGAGTCAGGACAGATTCCAAAGCCTGACATAAAAAAAAGTCAAATCTAGGTTTCATGAACTGAAATTGCCAATCTAAATAAAAAGCTTAATAGACTCACATCAGCTTTCCAAATTTCTAACCACAATGGCTCTGGCTTTAGGATATCCCCTTTAGCAGCTCCTCAGCTGTTCCACAACTTAGCAAGGAACTTTGAAACATTCTATTGTAAACATATTAAGAGCTTTTGAAAATGAACTGACTTGTCCTAGAATAACCTTTCAATTTCTCATGGCTCTCCTAAATGCTGTACCATAAACACTAGTGCCCAAAAGACACATTTCAACAAACAAAAAAATGTAGAAGTGGCAAAAATACTCACTGACAGACAGATGCCTACTTCTGGGTTCTGGCTGCTGATAGGGTGTGCTCACATCCCCCACAGATTGGGAAGTTTTAATCCTGACTTGCTTGGGCAGTCCAGAATGGGGTGAAGAACTGGTCTGTTGGGTAAAAAGAAAAGAATAAAACAAAATAAAGTGAGATGAAGGAGCTCAAGCAGTCTGGCCAGTTTCAAAAATATCATGCTTAGTACCAAGAAAGTGCTGAGCAACAGTTCTAGAGCCTGAAATCTTATTAATTCAGAAAACACAAGCAAAAAGGCAGCAAAAGAACCAGGTTTACAATTATGGTGTAAAACAGGAGTCAGAGAACTAGAACAAGTGCAGCTCAACTCAAGTGCCTGAGTTGCAGGTCTCAGTGTCTGACACTACCAAGTACCTGTGAAACACAAGGGGCTCCCGTCACCCCCTGAGACCAGAACACAGAGGCACCTACAATTTCCATCAGCCACCTTGGCCAGCAGATAAATTCTGAATCTTGCATTGTTTCAGAAGCAACCTGACTCCCTATAGCCTTTAAAAAGTAAATTCGTAATTCAGACTAAGTAAAAATAAATTCTGTAGAGTTTAATAGCACCAACAGTCTGGAGATGCCAAGATGAATGTATTCATCCTTCCCTGAACTTACATAGACATTATCTAATTAAAGATAATTTCTCCACAGAGCCCCCATCTCATTCAAAGCAGGAAGAGGAATGCGATATGTGAAACCTCCCTCAAGCCAATGACATCCTGTGTTAAAGCAGGGGCTCAACACCTACAGACACTTTCAATTTTAACCTTGACCCAACACACCTAGTTTTATAAGGTGTAGCATTCCCTTCCTCTTGAGTTACAGAATTTATCTTATTTGAGAAGAACATAATGAAATACAGCTCAAGGAAATAAATTCTGACTTCTGAAAATTATTTGAACATGACAGGAAAACAAGGTGCGACAATTCAAATATTTTAATTCAATATTAAAGTACTGAATTGTTGCTCACTTAATGAGTACATACACTTGAAAGGAGCAAGGAGAGAGCCTGATTTAAGTCACATAAAGTTCACCACGGGCAGCTTAATGGGAGCTGGATAAAGGGCGCAGAGGTCACGCTGTGGATGGACAACGTGGCTTTGGCACTACAGGTGTTCCAACTTCACCAGTTCTCCCCCACTAGTTTCTAAACATAAAGAAAAGACTGGCAACAGGGGTGAACTGACTGAGAAAAGAAAATGAGTTGCAGAAAGAGGCATAAGAAAATTAATCTGAGTGCTGCTCACAGGCTCCTGGTACAAGGGACCCAGCTAGTGAACTGTAAAGTTCATTTGCTTTCTGTACATATTTGTGCTGAAGTCNAATAAAAGGACATCAGCAGTGGCTACTGGCTGGCTCAGGGTGAGATTTACCAAGTGTTTACTGGGCATGCAAAGCTAGATGGTATCATCTGACAACTGGCTGCAGCCTGAAGGCACTGACATGAACAGAGGGCTGGGAAAGAGCATTGCCTGACTGTGCTGTACCAAAAGTTGAGGCCACCTTTTGCAGGATGTTTCCTGACAACACAGAACTTTGGTCTGACTCCACCAGGTCAGATCAAAGACCTTCTTGCCAAGTATTGTCCACAGAACAGGCAGCAGCAATTGCTCAGGGAAAGGGCACAGGACAAGGAACAGCATCATCCCCTCCTACACCTCCCCAGCCATTTGGGAAAGGGCTGTTAACACTCCTGAAGTTCTTTGCATTTCCATGGATTAGCAAATTAAAAAATAGTGAGAAGTACATTTAAGTTATCATGACAGTTCCAAGAATTACAGGTGTGATTATTTCAAGAGTTGAGCTCTCAGCCTGCAGAACTTGAATAGGGATGAACATTCCAGATTGACAAGCTGCTACCAACAGAGCAGCTTTTTGTGTCACACTCTTCAGGAGAATGCGGTAATTTGCAAATCAAATATCTAAGCTATTGAGGTCTTTGGTTTGAAAAGCTGCATGACCTTAATTCTGAAGGAAAAAAATAGATATTGGTTGAATGAACTGTGTTTTCTAGTCACAGATCAGGAATAAGGGGAAATTCTGACTTTTTTGCCTTCTTCAGCTTGCAGTTCATTCATTGTCCAAAATGGGCAACTTTGGGAGCTTGACTTAAAAGATTTATTTTTCATATTATGATCTTGTCTGCTGAAAAAAGCAAACTACATTGACATTCCCTGCCACAGCCACCTGTGGTAGAGGAGAGTGAACCAAGAAACAACCCAATTTACCTTAGGTCTGAGTACACCACTATTAGCAAAGGCAACTCATTTCCACAGAGTCAGGCTGGACTCAATGCATTAGGGCTACAGAGCTGAAAAATCACTGGAAGTTGTCCCCAGGCTTCTCACCCAGGGAAAAAAGTGCTTTAAGGCTTAAAGGCAAGGACAACCTGTACTCTAAAGGCAAAATAATTCTGCACATTTTCAACACTGTGCTGTTAATCAAAGCCAATAAAACTTCTCTGCAAACCAAACTCATCAAGTGTTTTCTGCCTACAGCCACTGGGTATTTGATATAAAATGGCCTTCACATGACAGCTTAAAAAGTTGCAATGCTTTAGCCCCCAAACAGCTGCTGAAGTCAGGGGAAAAAAACCAACACAAAAAGACACCTATAGCAGAGCCAATGCAAAGAGGATAAACACGCATTTGTGCCTGGGAAGAGTGATTTTTATAACCCCTGTCACACTCAGTTAATGCTGCCACTGTGCTTCAGAATCTTAAGGGTAAACCCCCTGATTTTGCTGCAGTCCCAGAAGCTGTTACCTACATGGTTTCTGTCCTGGGACAGCAACAGTATCCTCAGGCTTTTCACATTCGAGCTCCGGTCTAAGAGATCTACAGCTTTATCCAGGTCATCTTGGTTTTTCAAAGGAATAGAGAGCTGCAAAATAAAGAGCAGGGAAAAAAATTACCAGAAAAGACTGAAAAAAATAGGCCTATCTCCACAATAGGCATTTAAACAAACATTAGACAAACACCAGACTACAAAAGAGGATTCTGATTGCTCAGTTATTCCACAAATTTTTATCCCAATACTGTCTTACTGTCCTTTTCATGAGGTTTTCCTCCCATGTCAGAGAAATGGCTGACCCTAATGCAAATTCCTCTGAAGCATCACCCACGAAAGTATTAATTGCTACCTGTATTTGCTCTTTGCAAAGAACAGAGACTTGTCAGCCCCTGACTCTCTGATGATTTTGATGAGCAAATGGTCTCAGAATACTTACGAATCCAGAACTAATGACCAAGTGAAAATTGGGTTTCAGGGAGAAAGAGAGTGTCCTTAGCAACACCAGAACAAGGGAACAAGATGCTGATGTTTGTACAACACACACAGCAGTGAGATGCTTTATCAAGATCAGCACATTTGCCTTTGGATCAGTGATTCAACAATGGTTTGTATGAAAGGAAGACACGAAAATTAAATTTCTGGGTACAGAATTTGCGATGGGGAACATCACAAATTGATGTCCATGCAGAGAGCGCTGACAGCTCAGTACCTCGTTGTTCATGTAGTGGAGGTCCAGGGGCTGCCCAAAGGCTGTTTTCACTTTCTGCTGCACGTCTTCGTAGCGCACGGGACGGACAAACGGGATAATCCTGGGAGGAAAGAGAATCACGGACTCACTTCAGAGATATACTTCACAATGCAGTCAAATCACATGGCTGAACAATTAAACCACATTTGAATGTGGTCTCCTTTCATCCTCAAGCAAGTAGTGAACCTTTCAAATTTAAATTTATATGTATTATTTCAATAAGGAATTATTGATCTCTGGCCTGTTTCCATACAGTTTGTCAAAATGCAATATTCAGCTGGAGATTTCAAATAGAATCCCTTTGTCCCTAGGCAGAAAAGTATCCTTTTTTGACTAAATGTCTTTCATGTAACAGGATACAAATGCCCTGTGCACCTTGGCTTAAAAAATACCACCTGGTCTGGCACAGATGAGATACTGCCACAAAGAGCTGGATTATGAGCACCACTTAACAAACTTGTCACGAGGCAGAAATAACAGGATACAACAAGGTCTCCCCTGAGCCTCCTCTTCTCCAGGCTAAACAATCCAAGATCCTCTTCACACACGAACTATTATAATATCTGGTTATACTTTTTGTCCTCAATTGGAAGATTAGTGTTCTTTCTGATGCAATTTTTGCCAGTTAACTTTTAGGGAAAAAGAATTGGTTCCAACCAAAGAACTTTCAGCTTTTTTATATTTATCTGCCTCCTATTTCTCTTGCTGCATCAGCACACTACAAATGATCAAGGGACTGTTTGGACTTCCAAGTTACTGAGTGGACCATGGAAACTCAAGAACTGTTCTTGCCCATAGAGGCAACTCAGTGAGACCCTGAATTATCTCACATGAGTTTGTGAGGAAAAGGAGGGAGAGGGGCTTTCTGTAGAGGCCATAGATACAAGCTGTGGGTGCCTCTGGATCCCTAGAAGTGTCCAAGGCCAGGCTGGATGGGGCTTGGAGCACCCTGGGACAGCGGCAGGTATCCCTGCCCATGGCACTGGGTCTCTAAGGTCCCTTCCAACCCAAATCATCCTGAGATTCTATGACTCTGTGATGAACCTGTGCTTTGAAGAGAAGGCTTAGTTTCCCAGTCATCCATCCACGCAGCTTCAGCAGCCCTGGGTATCCCTTCATGAGATGCAGCTTTTGTTTTAAATAACCCTTGTGTTAGTTGGCTTCCTCAGCCCCTTCCCATGAAGGGTTATCTTGCTACCAGACCTACAACATTCAGCTATTTGGAAATAATTGTCCTTGTTAAAAAGCAGCCCACAATAACATTTTCTACATATTCCTAAGAAACCCATACATGAAATCACAGTACTCTGGCACCACACGAACCCAATGTGGCTCTCAGTCCCTTATAAAGGCTCCCATTCTACACTCAGTGCTTTCAAAAGCAGAGCTGTTCTCAGGTGCCACAAATTTTATTAGTTTAAAAACTCTGTGCGCTCCTCTAACACAAAATCCTGGACTGCAGGGTTAAAGGAGCCCATTCCTGCCTGACCACCTTAAATATTTGTGGTTAGATCTGGCAGCTCCCGTGAAACCAAGCACACACACTGACATTCTGGTGCAAGCTCCCTGTCTGGAACTGCACACTGTGCTGGGAGCAGGGAATTCAAGCGAGCACAACTGCATAATTAGACTGACACACAATCAACCTTTTCATTTTAGAAAAAAAAACAACCAGGAGAAAACCCTTCTGCCCCCCGAAATGCACCCAGCACAGGCAAGATGATAAGCCTGTGGTGAGGGATTTTGTTGCTGAGTTCCCCTGTCCTGACACAGTGTGACAAGAAATTGTGACATGTCTCACTGTGGCTCTGTTGTCCCTACAAAGCCCCTGACAGAAGAGAGTGCTGAGCAGACCTGGCTGACAAAGGAGGAAGTAAATCCCAGCGATGATTACCTGTAAAATTTCTCCCACAGCACAAAAAGTCACTGACAGAATCCATCGTGTAGGATTTCAGTGAAAGAAACAGTTCCATGTTCTGAGGAAGAGTAAAAATTATTCTCCACAGCCTGCTTTGCCAGCAAAGAACATTCCTGCTTTCCTAACAGAAATCCCAAAATCTGACAAAGGAGGAGCTTCAACAACTCAGCCAATAACCCCTGCCAGAACAGGCTGCGAGGGTCACTACAACTTGTCCTCCTGTACCATTGACATTAAATTTGCATTTTATCATGAAATCATGAACTACTTCATGTTTGAAGTATGGCTGACCTGGGAGAAAGCAAAGGATTCCCACAAGATGGCTGTGAAGATGGCACATACATTCATGCTTACAACTCAGTATCTTCCAAAACATGGACAATATAACCCAGCATCAAGATCAGGTTTTCCCTCAGTGAGAGCAGACCCAGAGACCACAGACAAGCCTGAGTGTTCACACAGTCACCAGTCATTACATGTTTCAGGAGCTCCTCTCAAATTGATGGCAAATAAGAGGCTTTTTGGGACCTACTTTGAAATATTTCAGCAATTTTATCCATTGCAAACAATGCTATAAAAACTGAAACCGCTATTTCAGTTATTTCTGTTTTTTTCTTGTAAAAGAATGTCTCTCGAAACCAAATATCAGAGGAAATAACAAAGAAGCTTTTACACCAATGAAAAAAAAAATTTTCCCTTGTTGTATCTATTGCTCAATCACAGCAGGGCAGTGACAATGACAGGGCATCAGGAAGTGAGAAACTAGAAAAGAATGACACTGATTTGATCAGCTTCATTTGGTTTCAGTTCAATGAAACAAAATGGGAACATATCTGAAATAAGACTTTCAGGCTGAACTTACTTCAGGCTGGACAGCTTCTAAAAAATTTAATTTTTGCAGTTCACTTACAAATAAATATTATGGAAATAAATCAGTGTTTTATGGCACACTGATCTCTAAAAATAACCAAGTTGTGTGTGACCTGTTTGCTATTGCTTTCACTGTGTGATTTCCACTCAGGAAAAAGGAAAGCAAAGCCAACAAAATATTTAAGCTAAATTACTGATGACTAAATTACTCTCCTAAACAAAGAATAAAAGCAGAAAAGGCCAACTTACCGTCTCTCCCCATTATGTTCAAACTTTATCCTGACATCATTCTGCAGCAGAAAGAATAAAAATGTGAGCTCACAAGCAAACTCTGGCACACAACAGCACACAAATGTACCGTACTATGACTTCAGTATTTTAACTTTCTCCATGGAAGCTGAAGCAGACTGGAAACAAGTGGCTGATACATGAACACAGCATCACAGCATGTAAGGAATAAAGAAACTGCTGAAGGAGAAAGAGAAGGAGAGGGATAAAAACTGAGCTGTAATTTTTGTAAACTGACACTTAAACAGAGGATATTGAAATAAACTTTAAAAAAAAATTAATCTATCTTTAACACTGCATGGGAAAAATCTGAAATTCAGTCCTAACTTCTTATTAATTTGAAGTTAATTATTTTTAAGCATGCTCAAAGCACGCATGGCAAAAAAAAGAGAGGGAATGTGTTATGTTTTTTATTCCTACTCCTATTTTAAAATTTTTATTCCTATTTACTATTCTTCATTCTTAAGACATGGACTAAATATCTGCTTTTGCAAAAATGCAGCCCCTGAAACTCAGAGTTACAAACAGGCCGATTCTGTGTCACCTTTGAAAGTTCTAAGGTATCAGCAAAGGGGTCATCACCACCATCTGGGGAGTTAAAAGCACTGACTGTGCAACCTGTGCAGTCACTGCAAATTCAGAAGATGCTGGGAGGCATGGAAGAGTCAACAAGCTGAACTTTCAACTCTGGACACTGAAGTTCAAATCCCAATTTAGGTCAGAAAGATAAAAATAAAAGGGAAAAATCTGCTCTGATAAGACTCCATCATTTCTGCTGCACAATTTATGTGATTGGAATAGATTAAGCCATCTGTGAAAGCCCCAGACAATAGGCAATCATACATCTAGGAACTTCAAAAAAACGTGGCCAGGAAATGCTCTTTAGCTGGAGGAAGTTCCTGGCAGGCCCAGTGGTCAAGAATGCAGTTCAAAAGGACCCATGGAGTCCCTGGGAGCACAAGGAATTCCTGCAGCGGTGCTGGGGGGACAGCACGGACCAGGGAAAATGACCTTCCCAATCCCAGCAATGACCAGCTGCGGCTGGGGCATTCACTCAGAACTTTAAAGTGTTTGTTTCGATGTGGGAAGAGAAAGAACTCAGCCTAGAATTATTCCAAAATGAAACAAATTCTAGAGAACCCGTTTGAATTGAGCAGTAAAGGAACAATGCAGCAAACAGCACAGGAGTAACACCCTACCAGCCAACTCCTGATCAAAACGTTGTATTTAGGCACGTTGCATGAAGGAAATGATTGCTTTATATCAGGGCTTTTAGGAAAGTAAGGCTCTGGTTTTAACGTTATGCTGCCGTAAGTAGCCTGGTCTAAAGGAACTAAACAGGACAGTTTGGATGAAATGGAATTCACACCATTTTTCAGATTAAATTTCTGACCACAAGATGCGATATAGGCCCTGGAGCAGCCAAGTGACACAGCTCTCACCAGCTGAAATTAGGCAACACTAAAGCATCCCCAGGGCTCTTTGGAAAGCTCTCTTTAACTTGCTGGTACCCAAGCGAACTCCAACCATTTTCTCAACTCCACTGCTTGCTTTGAAACCTGTAATTTGGAGTGAAGGAAAAAGGGGGTGGAATTTGGCATTTATTGCTTGATTTTTCCAAAAGGACCTGACACCGCCCATTCATGTCTACTTATCAAAGACCTAAGAAAAGGTGTTCAGAGTGATCTTGGTGTTTGTATTCCAGAGAAAACCTAGAGGAGCTGAGCATCCAGTGCTTTCAATGTCCTTTGAAAGCAGTGAACCTATCACTTCTTAAAGCAATTCACATAAACTGTCCTCAGAGATGATTAAAAAGGCAAATCCAAGTTTAGCACTTCAGTGTTCAAGTTCTGCAATGTGGTATCATAAATCATAAATCAGAGATTTTGATTTAAGGCATCTCTGAATTTCTGCCTTAAAGTGATTTGGAAAGGATTTTGTACTACTTCATCTATGGATTTGTCCAACACACTCAAGGAAATCCCAGATCCAGCTGAACAAGTAGATTATAAGCAGGCAAAGCATAAGGAAGACAGACGTGAACTTCAAAGCTTGCTCCAAGAAGTTTAAACCTGTAACAGGAATAAAACTGAAAAGAGTTATTTTACTGACATAGAAAACTTCTCCTGTTCATGTCAGTCTTGCTGCCAGTAACTTGACTTAATTTTGAATGACAGTAATGGACAAACAGTTTCTGACTAAAATTGTTGCTTTTGCTTTGAAGCATTTAATTTAAATGACATTCAGCATCTCCAGACAAAGCTGCATTATTCTGTTCTTCCTTCTCACCAGAACATCAATACCATTGTTTTCTCCATGAAAAGGTCTGGAGAAATGTGGAAAGAACCTAACAAGACTTCAAAGCATTGACTCCATCATTCATTACCTTGGGAGTCACAGACTGGTTTGGATTGGAAGGGAACTCAAAGCCCACCCAGGGCCACCCCTGCAATGGCAGGGACACCTCCCACTGTCCCAGGCTGCTCCAAGCCCTGTCCAGCCTGGCCTGGGACACTGCCAGGCATCCAGGGACAGCCACAGCTGCTCTGGGCACCTGTGCCAGGGCCTGCCCACCTTCACAGGGAGGAATTTCTTCCCAATATCCCACCTGACCCTGCCCTCCTTCAGCTTAAAGCCTTTCCCCCTAGTCCTGACCCTACAATAAATGTGCACACACTGCTTCCAGGACAGAGTCTGGGAAGAAAAGCTTTCCCTGTCTCCCTCCTGCTTAGAGGAATTCCATAAAGTCACTGTACACAGCTTGAAGACATACTTCTAATTTATAATTGCTAATATGGAAATGAAGCCAGTTTTCTCACCGGAATTTTTTTTTCTTCCACTGCAGAGGCACACTGGTTCATTATTGCGGGGCTGCCCAAGAGGGGGGGACTGCTGGCATTGTGTTTTTTCTTTAAAAAAGAATAAAATAACTTTAAAAAATGGAAATATGACTGTGAAATTAGAAAGCCACTTGCTACATTTTTTAGCTGGGCAGACCAAACCCCATAAAAAAATACATATGGGGAGAATGCAGTATATTAAGATGTTGCACATTATCAAATACATGTATATACATACACATATAACATAATATACATTAAATATTTTATTAAACTATATAAACAGATAGCATATACAATATAGAATATACACAGTTGATATGATATGATATTCATAAATCTTATATAAAAAATAGAAAAGCTACCATATTTGCCACAGCCTGAGCAGGATCAAGGAGCTAATTCACATCTGACGCTGTGGCTGTTGGAAGCACAGGATAGAGCCAAGGCAGCAAATTCTCTGTCCACCTGCTCTGTCCCTTCTGCCCATAGGTGACCAGCTCAGGTATTCACTAACTGGCCCATTACCTGTTTGCTGGAGTGAGAGGTGTCTTTATTCTTCATGGTGTCATACCCAGGCAGCCGGTGACGCCTGCCCATCTGGAGTGCCACCAGGTCCTTCATGATGGACTTCAAGGCCTCTTGTTCATCTGTGATGCACAAGAATTTTAGGAGTAAGTTGTCTGGGTGAGCACCAACCATGACATCTCTGCACCTCTGACACTTCTGCACTGGTTTTCTGCTGGCTCATAAAACAACAACCCCTTTTAGGATCTTTGTAAATACACTGTGATTTAATTTAGCCATAAAAAAGCCCAAACTTCACTGAATAGCATGACATAATAAATTGACAGATAAATGTTAAGTCACTTGTCAAATGTCTTAGAAGGATCTGGCCAGAGTATGGACGAGAATGAATATGCCCAGCCCCTAACTCTGTTCAAAACACTTCACAAAAAACAGTAAAACCTGGACAGATTTGCTAGACCATCCCAGGTCATTTAGGAAGGGCAAAATGACATGCTTCTGCCAAGGAAAACCTGGTAAAAGTCTGTTCTTTCCCATTTTATATCCTCTTAACTCTGAATTCTTGCTTGCTAGTGGAACAAACCATGGCCAGTAGAAAGAGAAATGAAAATCTGGACGAAGATTCATCTTGGAGTATCTGTGAACACAAATCCACTTGCACTGATCGCCCCAACACGTTCCTCTCTTCCCTCAAAACAAGCTGATGGAATAAAATTCAAACTATTTTATGAGATTTCAAGATCTGCTGAGCAGGTTCAAGTTGTCCAGCACTAAGAACACTGTCTGCTGGCAAAATACAACACAGCAGGTTCAATTCAAAGCTTCTTGCATTGCAGCAATAGAAAAACACACATTGATTTCCTTCTTGTATGTTCCACTGACTAAGAATTACTTTCTGAAGATTCCTGATGCAACCAATTTAAATTCTCTCCCACTGCCTGTTAGTTTTGAGAAGTGATATTTATTTGAGAAGTGATATTTAGCAGAACTTTGTGTTTAGAGAAAAAAACAAAGATGTAAAAGGAGAAAAATGCACAGTAGCTGGGCCCTGATGGACAGCAGATGAAGGTCTAAAAGCTATGGAAATGAATCCTTTACTTGAGCAAGGATAATGACCCTGAATTCCTTGATATTGCAAAAGGTAAAGGAAGCTGCCAAGTGAAGTTTTGTCCAAAACGGGACTGCACTGGGCACTTGGCTCCAGGCACTGTGCCACAGCTAACAAAGCAGCACGTCATGCTGTCACTCTGCTCCTGGCACACTCCTGCCCTCTGGATTGCCTGGCTGCTGTCTCACGTATCAAGACTCAAAACAGTTTTGGGGATAAAGTGTTGTTTCCTTGGCAAATAATACACTCAGTTAAATCCTTCCTGATATTAAGGCATTACTTAGGCCCGGAATTTGAAGCAATGATTTGATCAGCTCTGGACATACCCAGGAGAATCTGCCCTAGAAGATTTGCCCTAAATCTTCTAAAAGAGTTTGGGAGGACCTGAACTCTAGTTTTGAATGTAAAGCTTTTTTTTTTTTTTTCTTTTGATAATTGGGACTTCTGGAAGTGATGTGAACTGAGGTTATCACAGCCCTACTGACATGATGCTGTGTCAGGTGTGCAGTGCCTGATATGCACAGTTCCTCCTTTCTTCCCTCACTATGCCACTTCGAGGAGTTTGAATTGAAATGAGCATTTTTTAACCTGATTTTTAATAAACTGAAACTTAATTTTAAGAATCCACCATGGCTACACACTCGACCCTGATGCATGGCACTGGTTTGATGGGTAATCATTTGCATTTGGAAGAGTTATCCTGGGAACAGCTGCTGAACATCAAATGATGGACTGACTCACATCTGTACTTCTCTATAAAAGGGACTCAGTGGGACTATTTGTTTCTGCAATTTCGTGTCATGCATTTGTTCACGAGTCTCTCCAAAGCAGTTAGCTTATGTTTTATGCAGAAGACTGGCTTCATAATTAATCAGTGTCTGAACAACAAACTAGATTTTCGCAATGCTGAAAAGATGACAGATGTGGGACACATACAGCCTGTAAAGCACACAGGGAGTGAATCCTGCTAAAAGTTAAAATCAAAATGGGAAAAATACACCTCTTTGTAAAGAGAAACATCTGAAGAAGTCCCAGTCAGAACAGAAACCACACTAACATTATCTTTGCAAAAACCAATAGCTTCTGCCCAGGTCTGTTTTAGCTTTCACAGAATCCCAAAACGGTTTGGGTTGGAAGGGACCTTAAAGCCCATCCAGTCCCATCCCTGCCACGGGCAGGGACACCTCCCACTGTCCCAGGCTGCTCCAAGCCCTGTCCAGCCTGGCCTGGGACACTGCCAGGCATCCAGGGGCAGCCCCAGCTGCTCTGGGCACCTGTGCCAGGGCTGACCACCCTCCCAGGGAGGAATTTCTTCCGGTATCCCATCTATCCCTGACCTCTGGCAGTGGGAAGCCATTCCCAGGGTCCTGTCCATGCAGGCCCGTGTAAAGTCTCTCTCCATCTCTCCTGCAGCCTCTCTTCAGGTACTGGAAGGTGAGTCCTAACCTGGTCCTGAGAGCACCCAACATCTCAGATACATCCACTGTGGACTTCAGAATGTTATACCCAAAACCAGAAACATCAAGCCTACACCAGATCATGAAAGGGAATGAAAAGAAATCTCCCAATGCATCTGCAGAAGGTGTAATTACAGAAAAAAAATCTTAAAAAAAGAATACAGAGCAGAGAATATAAAAAAATCCAAATCAAAACCCACCAAATCTCTGCTGTCCAAGACAAGCCAAATGAGACAATAACCACATTGTGGCAGTGGAGAAGGGAGAGCACTCCTTGACATTCCAACTGCACGTAAAAGAAGCAAGGGGTATAAGTAACACAACCAAAGCAAGAGGCTGCTTTTTGAGAGGCACATCAGCCAAAGGAAATAATTGCTTGGATCTATCTCAGTAGTAACCCCTTGTGGGACAAAAATGTGAAGAAACAGCTGTGAATGAAGCTAAAGTTCCAGGTAGGCAATGACACAACTTTTTCTTTCTTTTTTTAAGTTTCCAACTTTACAGTTGAACATTTAACCTTTTACCTTTACTGGAGTGTCCCAAATTTACTGATATTCTTTCATTTTGATGGTATTAAGAACAGCCTTTGAGTCACCTGGCAGACAAAGGCTGAAACCGTGCACAACAAAATACTACAACCTATGGCCTGGAACATCCCTGAGGTTCCTACCACCCAAAACACTCAGGGAAGAGTGGGGATACAAGATTTCCACTAGAGTGCAGTTTGGGTTTGGCCAGATACCAGAAGGATGAGGAGCTTGTCTTGGCAGAGCTCCTTTGGGCAAGAAGCAAACGAGCTATGACAGCAGTTTATAACTGAGGGTTCATGACAAAAAATCAAGTCCATCAAAGAATATGTCTGGGAAAAAGAATTCTCCCCTAAACAGTATTGTGACTGGAAAACAAAGATCAGTGGTGGCAATGGTTGGGCACAGGTGTTTGATTCCAGGATCCAGGCTGTGTGTAGTCAGCAGTCACTCCCTTGTGGCACAGAGGACACAGCCAGCCAACTACGTGTCCCTTACTACAGACTGCAGCTCGGCTACGAAGAGAATTTATTTATTAGCTGAGACAACTTGTGAATTTACAACACAAACTCTGAAGGGCAGCATCTGGCGAACACTAGAGCTCAACATCAGGCACAGGGTGGGATTGCTGAGCAGGACCAGGACCTGGACTCCATGATCCATGTGAGTCCCTTCCAACTCAGGATATTCTATTATAAAGCCCAGCTAGTGCCCTGCAAGGACTGTATCTCACTCACTGCAGTCATTCTAACACTGAAATGTTATTTATCTTCATAAAACTGGAACAGCTAATGTTCTAACAAAGGGGATGGAACAACTTCAGGTGAGTTTGAATTTAATTATACATTTTTTTAGTAGTCTTACACTGAGCTACTGGCTCCCTACTACCAAACCATACATCCTGTATTCATCCCTATGTTGATGAGGTAGGGCATGACAGAGTATTCATCTCTTAAAAATATAAAATAAAGTCAAATATTGATCTGAGCTTGTGTAGGGAAAAATTATATCTGGTGAGAACAGCACTGCAATGGATTTAACGCTTTGATGGAGAAGCATGAATACTTCTTTATTTCCATCCAAACAGAGGTTTTCCATAGACTGACTTGAAGAAGCACGTGGAGCAGCATTACATTAATCGCACAATGCAGAAGCTGCTACAAATGAAAACGAAGCAATTTTTGGAGCACTGAGAGACCCTGTTTTGCCTGGTCTCCAGTAGGTCTGGGAAATACAGTTCTGCTTTGTGCGGGAAAGATGTTGTCCAGGAAATGCTTTCCATGTTTTAAAAACTACACTCAAGGATTTTTATAACTTCGATAAAAGTGAACTGCTGCTCATAGGGAAAGTTGTTCCTCTCCACAAAGCATTTACTTCAACCAATCCCTGGTTTGTTACACAGGTCTGAACAAGTTAGAAATGGAAACAGCTTAGAAAAAAAAAAATCATAAAGTTAGAACAGCAAAAGTATCTGCACATGGATAGAAACAGGAAGTCTGTGAACCCCCCTAACCCAGGATCATGTTTTATATGGCGTCATAGTGGGACACATGATGCCATATTGATTTAAAAGAGAAAGAAGTGAATACATTCATGCATTTGTTATCTACCACAACAGCAAATCTGGTTTGGGTGAGTGAGTGGCAGATCCAGGGGCAATGAGGACATTTTAGACAAATTGTGTCTATGTTAAAGGTCTCAAAAAAGTCTTGCAAAGAGTTTCTATTTTGGGTCCTTTGCTGTGGGCAGTTTTAGTGGGACCAAAATGCTGCTGTGCGCAAGCTTTAGGAAATTACAAACAACCTGGTTTGTAGAGTGAGAGGAAAAATCAGAGAGCTCTACTAAGCTTATCCTTGTGGGATATATTCTTGGTCCCTCTTCCCATTCACAGGTTAAAGGAAAAGACTGGGATTTGAGCTGATCCTAACCTGCAGGCTCAGGCCTGCTCCCTCCCCCGGGTGTCACTGGGTGCGTGTGAGCCAAGGGAAGGAAGTGACACAGGCAGGAAGAGCGAGAGGATCGCGGGAAGGCCGGAGGGAGCGAGGGGTGCTCACCCCGAGGGAAGGCTGCAGGGATAAAGGGGTGCTCACCCCGAGCCAGCCCTGCTCCCCCTCTGAGCAGAGCCTCGCATCACCTGCCATGGAGTGCCTGGAGGGAAGGAACCCTCCGGAACTGTCCCGGCTGTGCCGGGCTCTGAACCGCTCCAGGTGAGCCCCGGCTGAACCACGGGAGCTCCTGCAAACTCTGACATCAACCACTCCACGTGTCCTTCAGGTGGGTTATGGAACAGCAGATTAAAGAAAATCAGATCGTGATATGCAGCCCATTATCCATTATTAATCAGATTACTCATCCCAGTTGCTGAATGAATTTAGGTTTTTCCCATTACAAAGGGATCTGCTTCCAGCTGTGCCATGATACACACAATGCTATGGTGGAGTGGTTCAAGAAATTGTATTTTTTCATTCTGCACTCACATGTTACAAACACAGGTCCAACTGCCATTGGAAAACACTTTCATGGAAATCCAGCTTCCTACTTCTAAACCATTTTAAGTTTATGAACCACCCTGCTGCTCTAAACAGAGTGGATTACATTATTCCTCTCTGTAGCAGAGAAATCTAGTGATGAACTTGCATGAATTTGTTATACTTACAAAATCAAAACAGAGTAAAAATGTATTGAAGTAGTTGTAGAATAACACTTGCAATGCTCTTTGAATTTAAAGTATAAAAGCTAATTATGCATACAGACTAAATGAAGGAGAGTCTTAGAAAACTAAGCTTGGTTGTAGGGAAGAAACATTAAAGTTGTAGCCGACAAAGCCATGAAACTCCAGACTTAGAACAGCAGGAATTTTCTTGTCAATATGCAAATATGAGTAAGTTCTGGTTTAGAGCAATTAAAAGTTTAATTCTAGCACCTCTCTTTAAGCTGAAGAAGGAATTATGAAGCACAAGACCCTCTCCATAAACAGTTCTTAATACAGGACATACAGTCCAAATCCAAATTAATTTGAATTAATCAAATTCAGCCATCGCAACTCCTCATAACAACGTTTTCCTCTTGAAAATGAGTTCTTCCAACTCCTTTGCTTGTTTTCACATGATACTGTCTGAGCTAAGAATGGCAAATGAGACCTCGGAGAGAGCTCCATAAAGGAAAATCTATTTTGATGGACTCCCAAGCTGCATTTAATACCAAAAATTTCTCCAATTAAGTTGGAGCACAACAATTCCCGTCTCAAGAAGAGCCAACGATTCTCCTGGAGGCTGAAAGAGCCCCCTGAGCTCAGCACGACCCGCTGATCCCCGCCGGCTCTGTCTGGCCAAGTTTAGTAAAAGCCCGCGGCACCGCACGGTTCCCGTAAACCGATTTTTACCATTTTAACCAAATCCTTGAAAATCCACCACTTTCCCACGGCGCTGCCCATGCCCGGGGCGCGCCCGCGGCAGCCCCGGCCGAGCCCCCGCACCCGCGGAGCCCCCGCTCCCATCCCGGCAGACCCGGCCGAGCCCCCGCCGCCCTCTTCGNCGCCTCCTGCCAATCACAGCGGCACCCGCCGCCGCCAGCCAATCAGCGCCGCCGCGGCGCATGGCCGACGGCGCTGCTGTCCAATGGGCGCGCGAGTAGCCGCCCCGCCCGCCCCGCCCCCCGCGGAGCCGGCTGTCAATCACGGGGGCCCATTGCGCCGCCGCAGAGCCACGCCCCCTCGCCCGTCAGGAGGCGGAGCGCGTTAGACCACGCCTCCCTAGCTGTCAATCAGAAAGACGGACGGCGGGGCGGCCACGCCCATGCGCTGGGAGCGGGGCCGGGCCCGGAAAGGAGAACGGAAAGAAAAAAGCGAGTGTTGTCCTTCTGCCCGTGCTGTACCGGCAGAAAAGCACCTTTGGGAATCAATTCTCGGGGTTAATAAGAAGTGTTTCCTAAAATTAACTAATGAATTATAATTAAAGTCTTGCTAGGTTGTGTCTAATGCAACTGACGGGTAACTGTTCACAAACCACCGTGTGCTACTGTGCTCATCCAACTTAACCCAGGAATTCTGCTCTGAATCACGAATGCTTTGGGTTGGAAGGGACCTTAAAGATCATCTCATTCCACCCCCTGGCACGGGCTGTGTTTAAATCAAATCATACCTTTTAAAGCAACATCCAGCCTTGTTCTTTCCCAGCTTGTGTGTCCATTCCACCTGCAGGATGGTATTTTTAGTGTCTTTTCCACAAAAGGAACAGCAGAAGGGATTTGTTATTTTAAAAAGAAGCCCAGCCCTGATTCCCTGTTGTGGCCAGGGCCCCCCTGCTGCTGGGAAACCCACCTCGGGCAGATGTTTTAGCTGATGCTTTTCAATCTGGCAAATGCCTGGCAGCAAGTTCAGTGGTCTGTGAGTGGGTTTGCTCACAACACAGCAGCAATGTCAAAGGGGCTATGGAACCTGGATAAGACATATGGAGAAGAAAACTAGACTGGAAAGGGAAATTGCTCAGAAGTGTGAACAAGTGCAGGGATCTGAACCTACACATCAGCAGGAATTTAGGACTTAGTCAAAACATGACAACATTATCTGTAATAGAATCTTTTAATTTTTTTTAACTGTCTAGGTAATAAAAAGCTCTTAGAGTGTCATACCAGGTAGACACGGAAAAAGGAAAAGGGATCCACAGACCCAGCCTCTCAGAGCAAGACGCTGTGGGCAAAGCCAATAGCCCAACATCGAACTACAAATACCCTGAGCTGGGAGGGACCCAGTGCAGCTCCCGGCCCTCCACAGACACCCCGACACCCCAACAACACCCCCCACACACCTGAGAGCGCTGTCCAAAGGCTCCTGGAGCTCTGGCAGCCTCGGGGCCATGCCCATTCCCTGGGGAGCCTGGGCAGTGCCCAGCACCCTCGGGGGGAAGAACCTTTCCCTGAGCTCCAGCCTGAGCCGGCCCTGGCTTTGGGCAGAAGGTTGGACTCAATGGCTTTAGAAGTTCCAGCCTGAAGTTCCCATTTAAAACCAGGCTGATGCTGTGTTTAAACTTCTCTTTCTCTTTAGTCCCTCCTATCTTCTTGCTCTGATGCTTGAAAAGCATTTTTAACTCTCCTGTCTATTCTATCCCACTTTCATGCCCAGCTTGCAGGCATTTGTTTTCATGTCAAAATTATTCTTTTATTTTAAAAAATACTCTCCTCTTCCCTGGAATTTTTTCTCTAAATACATCTTGAAGATAATCATATCTCCTTTCAGGCTTCATTGCAATAGAAATCCAGCCACTTTTCCTTCTTAATACAAGCCTTGTATTTGTGGTACCAAGCTGGTAGCTTTTTGCCCCAGTTCCAATTTGAATTCCTCTCTCATTTGACAGCATCATTACTGATCTTGGAACCACTTTTTGACATGCTTTTTCACAGCTTCATGATGGCTCATCACTATCTTTTATCAACCACTAAATCTCAGTTTCCTTTCCTCACTAATTTCCAATAAAACACTCTTGGTACCCTTCACAGATTTCTCCGTGTCCATAAATTCACATCCTTGCACTCTCTGCTGCCACATTTTATCTCATCTCTATTTCTCACTTTTCAGTCATCCAGTCTCCGAGATACTCCAGTTCCCTCATATTATTGAAGCCTCCCACTTTTGTTCATCACCAAATTTAATTTTAATGCTCGCTCTTTGTGCCAGGATCATTATAAAAAGGCTTTTCTAAGAGAGGGAAGAGCCCACCCCATGCCCTGGGAGGAAGAAATTTATTACCAATTCCCCACTGCACCAGCCATGATTTCAAACCTCTCCATCATCACCTCACCATTTATTATTTTTGCCTATCTTGCAGTTCCTACATGTTTGCGTATAAAATTCTCAGTTGAAGTCCTGCTAAATGAGAATGATTCCATGCCCTTTGTGTAGAAACTTAGTTTACTGAGTCCAAAAGATATTAGACTGGTGAGTGGCAGCTTGTGACAGCAGTTAGATATTAGACTGCTTGTGGCAGCTCCTGGCAGATGGTAGGAGACACCCACCCTGGTGGAAACTCGCTCTTCCCCATCCCCAACTGCCCAGGGTGTCTGGATTTCACTGAAGCTTTCCCCCCTTCTTTACCAAATCGAAAATAGAATGATTTGTCCTTAACAGCTCATCACTTCATCCACCTGTCAAGCCTAATGTGTAAACCAACAATTTTATCTCTTGAATTGTGGTTTCCCCATTTTACAGACATTCTCACATCACTATCTACATGCAAGTGCCATCAGGACTTTTTTTTGACCACTACAGACCCTCACACCTTTTTTTTTTTTTTTCTGACAAGCTGGTAAATCCTTCCTGGACTGGAACCCAACTTTCTACCAAAATAAGTGTCCCTTTTTTGTGTAACTTGAGAAAAAAAAGAAGAATTCCTTTCCGACTTTTACTGTATACTTAACACTGTACTGGTTTTGCGCATAATCACAGAATCCCAGAATGGTTTGGGTTGGAAAAGACCTCAACTCCCACCCAGGGCCACCCCTGCCATGGCAGGGACACCTCCCACTGTCCCAGGCTGCTCCAAGCCCTGTCCAGCCTGGCCTGGGACACTGCCAGGGATCCAGGGACAGCCCCAGCTACTCTGGGCACCATGTGCCAGGGCCTGCCCACCCTCCCAGGGAGGAATTACTTCCCAATATCCCATCTAATCCTTCTGTCTATCATTCTGAACCCAGTTCTCCTTGTCCTGCCACTACAGTTCCTGATGAGGATCAGGTTATTTGTTTTATACCAGCTGATATTCAATGGTTTTCCACCCAGATTGCCCACATCCTTCCAAAGCTGCAGCTTTCCAGCAGAGAAGCTTCACTCCTGTAAACAGCAACTGCAGAACATAGTTGATTCTTGAATTTATTTAGATTGTCTGATGCCATTTAATGTAAAATCATCAGTAAAGATATTCACAGAGACTCTCCACGAGCTCCTATGTTTTCAGTCAGCCCATTTGTTTTAAAGGAACATCATAATGCCTAATTGTTTAATGCTGTCACGCAGCATCAACTAAGAANTTTGGGGTTGGAAGGCCCTTAAAGCCCATCCATGCCGCCCCCTGCCATGGGCAGGGACACCTTCCACTGTCCCAGGCTGCTCCGAGCCCTGATGTCCAACCTGGCCTGGGACACTGCCAGGGGTGGGGTATCCAGTCTTCAAAGGATGCATGGAAGGGTTCTGCACTATCTTCTGCAGATGTATGAGTAATCTCACTAATTCCAGGCAGTTCTGTCTCTCCTAAAAATTTCTTGTTGTGTTCTCAGCTTTGAAAACAGAGTGAATGGAACGCTATCATCATTATCCAACTCTAGGACAGCATGGCAGGATATATATGGGCTCAAATGTATATCTCCCCCAGCAGAAGACGTGAATCGTGTGAAACTCCTGTACAACACGCCTGCAACAGCCTCTCAGCCGGGAGGGGCCGGTGTGCACCTGTACTGTCCTGCTGCCGAGGGCTGCCAGCAGCATTCCAGCAGAGGGGGCTCTGAAGCTGGTTAAAAACCAGAAGCTGTTCTGCCTTTGGAATGGCAAAATTAGAGAAGGAAGAACGTTAAAAATATTATATGCTTTTAGATCATTACTTCCTCTGTGCTGACAGTCTCGATGGTTTCTAGAACAGCACGAATGAAAAAGCTTAAATGCTTCTTCCAGTCACAGGCCCCAGAATAATCTGAGACCACTTCTTCCCTACTGCTATTGCTGTGCATTGTGTTACCACAGAGAGTTTCTTTCAAGTATTTCCGAGCCATTTACTGATTGCTGATTAATTATGTGCTTTTCATTTACAGCTGCTATCAGAGCAGGGACTTTCCCACGGTCACAGAGCGAGACAGCTGTGCTAGATGTTGGCTGTTCCGTAATATTTACAAAAGGCAGAACCCCTCTCTTTTTTTTTTTTTTTTTTTTTTACCTACATTCCTCTACATAATTTTATGGCACTTGTTTTGCCACACTGACAGGCAACCTGCTTCACCCATTATCCACCAGTCCACCACTTTTTGCACTGCTCCAGTTTGCACAAGCTGCCTCCTTCCACCGTAGTGGTAGCTTAGAAAGTTTCTCTGGAGTATTCCAAAGCACAGATCCAAGGGGAAAAATAATCTATGAGGACGCAAATACAATTCTAGGGCAAAAGACAAACAATTCTTAGAAAAAACGTATTTCTTCCGAGCAAGGGTTACTAACACAAAGTCCATATATAGCTTAAAAACCACTGCAGCATCTTTGCAGGCAACTCTTTCCACTGTGGTTGTGAAGCTTAGTAAGTTTTTATTTCAAAGACAGTACACAAAGAATTAGGAAGAAATCCAACCGTTTAGTTGAACTAGATTTAATCTAAATACTTAAGGAAGTCATCAGTCCTGTTTGCCAAGGCCTAAGGTACAAATTTCCAAGCTCTGCCACCCTATTCCCCTCCTGGTTCCCATTCCAGACATGACAGTAGTGACTGAGTGTGTGGAAAACACACCCTTTAAGAGAGGTCACCCAGCCCAGGAGACACTTAAAGCTACAGAAATGCTCAATTGCTTTGTTTTCACTTTGCCTACATTCAAAACCCCTCAGAGACTAATTATTTGAATTCTAAAAAAAATCCCTCTTCCCCTCATCTTAAAAACAAAACCACACAGCAGATAATTCCCATTTGTTGTGCAGGGAACAAGCAAAGCGTTGGAAAACATGAGCAGAAATAACCTGGAATACAAGGACCCACAGCAGATTTTTAAGAAAGCAAATATTTAATGTACAGCTGCATTAACCATTCTGTTGGAGTTCTGTTGTGACTGGGTTCCTAATAATGTAATTATTCGGGGACACTTGCAACTTAAGAGTAGCTGGAATTACCAAGTTTGTTTGGGTATTTGTAGGATGAGGGATCAATATACTTCACCAGCTTTGCAGAGATAAGGCAAAGCAATCAGCCTCCTCTTACAGCAACAAACTCCACGCAGAAGAAATGAAGTTCATTTGTAGTTCCCTGCTCCCCCCAGGTTTTCACTCATCACACAAGTGAACTGCAGTCAATCTACAAATGTTCCATTTTTATTACAAAGTATGAAAGGCAGAAAATACTGTACCTAATACACAGGAGGCTGAAACTTAGAAAGAAGGTTAAAAAATCTGAATAAAACTACATAGGAAGCAGGAAATAGCATAAAAGGATGCAACATTCCACTTTGAAGCAAGTTCAGAAAATTGCCTTAAAATTTACAGAGTTTCAACAATATGGTTCCATGACTCAGGTGTTAAAATCCATTGTAACAAACCCTTTTATATTTTCTCCATAAAAATAAAGGAATATAGGGACACTGCAGTTATCCATGTCAACAATATATGTCTGTTGAATAGCAGGATACTGGGATTCCTCTAGGACAGAATAGTAGCGAAGTTGCAAGTGGAGAAAAGGACAGAAGTAAAATTACTATTGCTTTAACATACTCTAGTGAGAACAAGAAGTCAGGAATCTCATATGGATGTTTGTACAATCATGCTACAAAGATTACACCTTCAGGAAATTACCACAACGGGACTGTGAGTGGGAAGAGCAGAAGGGAAAACACACCTAAAAGTAGCATCTCCTACTTGGCTACCGGTAACAAAAATGGATTTAAATTACATTTTACACTGCTAGCAACCCAAGGATTAAAAAAAGGTTCTTTTTAAATAGTAGATTTCCTAATTCCTATTCCCCAAGTTGTCAAAAAAAGTAGCATACCTTTTTCCAGCTGCACTGGGACTCTGTCCTGCTCTGGCTCTTGCCTTTCTGCCTTGCTCAGATCCCACAGACCCACCCTCAGCACTAAGAGGGGGCTGGAGCTGCACATGTTGCACATGGAAAGCAAACTCCAAGGGATGGGAGCTGGACCACGGGTTTACAGCTGCACATGGCCACAATATTTTGTCAGGAAATAGCTTTTTTTCTTGTTAGATTTCCTGAAAAGAAACAAACTTGATGGAAGCCATTGAGATAATTTTAATTATTTTTATGACTATGGAAATTCTTGCTTGATGCTGAGTATCAGAGGCTGCACAAAAGGCCACTGAGGTCCTTGGCATACACTTGTCACCTTAAACACGCAGCAGCAACTCTCACAAGTGCCTTTGCATCTGGCGTCTGCCATGAATCACCAGATGAGCCTTCAGTGGCTGGTATTTAGCTACATTTACAATTACTGTTCTTTTTACTGCTGGTGAAAGATGCTGATTGAAGTTCTGGAGATCTCTTCCAGAAAACAAACCAAGTCAGGGGCATCCTAAACTGTCCTTAATACCCTCAAGAATGAAACATTTCTCTTCTTGGGTAAGCAGGGGAAGTACAGCTGCATCAGAAAGTGCTCTGTAAGTGCCACATATAATTAATTAAATTCCCTGGATTCTCTGCAAAGATCAAGAGAAACTGGGATAGAGTTGACAGTACCTTGCTCATTGCTTTCCATGTCCACAGAACAGTAAGTACAGGCTTGCTCTGAATTTTGGTCTGAGAGTAGGAAGCAGGAAACACGCGTTAGAGAAAATTTGTGTTACTTGACAAGATAACAGTGTGCATTTGAGGTGGTGGAACCACTTTGCTACGAGCAGTAGGAAAACTCAGCCCTTTAGTACTTTGATGGGACGGAAACTGTGCGGTCTGCTGAGGCCAGAGCTTGCCTGTGCTGCTGTCCATTCTCTGGAAGAGTTGTGTCTGGAAAGAGTTAAAACACCACTAACAAGCTGGCCAGTTCAATGTTTCGGGCTGTGTGAATTTACAGGCAACAGCTGCAGTTTTTCTCATAAAATTCAAGTTATTTAAAGAATCCAGGCACATCCCTACACAACCAACCCTGCACTGCCACCACCATGTTCCGATGGTAAAGAAGAGGATTCCCAAACACTAAGTTCCTAAACATAAAGGACCCTCTGGGGGACGCACAGCACTACATCCCTTGGGATCCCTTGGCCTTACAGGACAGTGTCAGTTTCAGAACATGAAGCTTCAGTTTAACATTTACAGCCTTGTCAAGTGCTCGTATTTTTGGCTTTCAGTAAAAACAAGTGAGGGTCCACTATGTCCCCAGTTTAGGATTTTGGTGATGATCATGATTTAACATTTTCTACACAACACGGACAAATGTCTACCCTACAAGGGCTGAGGAAAAGATGACTCTCCTCCTAATCTTACCAAAAATATACTTGTTAAAGTGCTATCAGCAAGAGAACAAAACTGACACACTCAGCTCATTTCCATTGACAACAAGCATGAGAACATCTGTGAATTCTGTACATCAGACTCCTCCCCTCACCTAGTCTCTGGCAGGCTATGATCTACACTTGAGACTGAGGCAGATTCTCATTGCACCATGAGGCAAAAATAGAGCTTTTTACTATTATCCAGAACATTCAGTAATTACCGCTAAGTTTTGAAAGGATCATTAACTTTGACTTATGAGAGGCAATGCCTCCTCCGTTAAATACATTTCAAGGTTCCATAAGAAACAACCTGTTTTAGCAGTCTCCCTTCATATTATTTGAAACCACTGAGTTTTCTTTCTAAATAGATTGTCAAAGCACTCAAATCCTTGCCTTTTAAATCCCTGCACACACAAGTACAATTCCCATAGATGCAAGCTACCATAGCCTTCCTCATTTACACAATTCACTGAGTTGGCACACTACACACTAATTCGGCATTCAACTCGTTAACTGTGGGTTTTCACCTCACTAACAAGTTTTACATTGCCAACATCTCCTGGCTGAGAGTCACCAGGTTGCCCACATAATAGTAGGAATCTGTGGAAAGCTTGGTTTAAACAGAACATAACCAAACAATAGTTTAGTCTTTTGAATTAATCAACTGGAGAAATGATACAGAACTACCTAACTCAGAAGTATTTCTGTCCCAGAATCAGGTCGGCCTGTACCAACAACAGCACATGCTTTTCTGCTTTGCTCACCTCACCTGTGTTTGCTCTTCCCTTAACGTTACTTTCTACTCAAAAAACATGAAGTATTTGCAAGCAGTTGTTCTGCATCCTCTGCTTGTGCAGTAAATACCAAATAATGGAAATTGAATATAAAAGTATTTCTTTTCATAAACTTTGGGGAAAAATAATGCTCATGGGGGCTTTACACCCAACAAATTTGAATGTCATGCAGGGGAAATGTAATAAACTGTATATTTCAATTCACAGGCTCCAGTGACAAGAGTCAGGGTTTGTTTTATCTTGCAGATGAATTCCAAGCAGAGCATTCCTTCCCTGTCACTGGGTCAGCAGCTGCTGGCAAAAGGGCACCCAAGTATTTCCTTTCCTTGTCTATACAGAAGTGCCATTTGCACTACAGAACATCTCACCCATGAGGATTTTCATGTCTTTTCACTCATTAATCTTTTTAAGTGACATCTTTGAAGTTATTTTAAGTATCATTTCCCTGTGCCAAAACAATCTCTAGTGATTTAAAATGTAATTTCATGTGAAGAATGACAATGGATTATGCCCAAAGCAATATGCTGTAGATCCAGAAGGTAACCCAACTGGTTAAAAAACCAGGATATAGGCTGTATTTATAATCCACTGGAGCCTCCAAGACTCCTTCACTTGTTTTTGATGCGTTTGGAATAAGTACACAATTCCACAAATAGACTTCATCAGCTTCCTGGAAGCTGAAGAACTGACACTGGATCCTCTTCAGGTCCCTAACACGATTGTTTTTCAACAGAAGCAGAATCTACCTGGCTATTCAGACCATGAGTCCCTTTATACAAGCTCTCTTCTCATCATCTTAGCATTCATCTTCAACTCATGCCATCTGTACAGGAATAAACTGAAGCAAAAAGGAGACATGGGAAGTATGGACATTGCAGGTAGTTCCCTCTTGTAACAGCATGTTTTGCCTACCATTTGTAATTAAACAGAGTATGACAAGCCTGTGAATGTATTTCAGATGACTGCTAAAGCCGTGAATGCCATTAGCTGCTCCTGCTAAGAAAACCCCAATTTTCACTTCATTCTACATAAGTTTTTTCCAGTTTCAGACCAAGTGCTATTGTAAAAAGTGATAACGAATTGTTTGGCTAACACTACTCTGACATCTAGCTCAAGCCTGTGGAGCACACTACTCTCAGTACTGCTGCTAATAAGAAAAATTGACCTTCAAGTCAAATCAAGCTTTGTCAGAACTCCACAACTGAACACAGAGTGTCATTCACAAAACATCAGCTTGAACAGCTTTAGTCTCTAGGTTCTCTGCTATCAAAAGGAGTGATGGAATACAGCTGTCCCTAATGAATTCTTATCAAATTCCTGAGGCAATGCTTTTCTGAGCTCCATGGTGAGAAGCAGCCTGCAGAAGGGTATTTCTCTACATGCAGAATGACAAAACTTTGCAGATTCTGTTCTGTATTTGACAGTGTTCTCAGTGTCAGCTTCACTGTTCCACAGCAATTGCTTTCCCAACTTGCCTTTCCTGCATAAACTGACAAGATGCAAGTTTGCCAATGTCCTACTATTTATAATCTGCCTCCAGTTGCAGGTGAATACTCATCAGGTGGAAAGAATTTTGATGGTTTCTGACATTTACATAGAAACTGGGCTGCACACCCTGCCACATCAGCTCTGGCTGCCATGTCTTCATCGGAGAGCGCTGCAGAGCCTTCAGCACAGGACCTGTGTTACAGTAAGACTTCAACAAAGACTTTTATCTTGCCTAATCCACTCAGCTTTCATTGAACAGTATTATTGTAGAATGAACCACTATTCCAAACAGAACCCCTCTGGCACATCCCCTAAAGTCAGGAGGATGACAAATGCCAAACCTTGGCCTCAATGGCAGTTTCTTTCCTTCCAAATCTACCTTTGTACATTGCATTAGGGAGTAATTTCTTTCAAAAAAAAACAACAACCAGCTTTCTTTTGGATAGCAGACCAGCTTTTCTGACTTGTCTTGTTCACTCAACAAGACCTGGCAGTACAAAGCAAATACACTTCACAAAAGGATTGCTTTGCACTCCCTTCAAGACCTCCCAGGAACACAGGCCAAACACAATCTCCAAAGTACAGCCTACCCACAAAATCTTGCTCACATTATTTGCCAATCAAGCAAGCTACAAAGTGTGAAACCATTTTATTTTGATTTAGATAAGGTAAGTCTTCAGAGGGGAAATCACTTGATTGGAAGTGTCAATCCCAAGTCCATTACAAATACATTTTTTCAGGAGTTGTTTACCTCCTGGGAACTCACATCATGCATGGATCTTCCTTCTCAACCTATCACTGCTGTTTGCTAACACGACTGCAGGATACACACAAACCCAGAATTTAAAAATAAGACCTACCATAGTAACAACTGCCTTGAGCATCAGAAAAGTGTAAAGAAATTGTGCAACAAGTACTTGTACTTCACAGCACCAGAAAATTCTGCCCAGGTCACCAGATACAGGGAGCCAAGGCAACAGTTAATTCTGGCAGGCCTTTACTGCCAGGGAGCCTGCAGTGTTACTGTGGTTTGTATCCATGAACAGGTCCTGCTTTGGACATATGGAAGTGGATCACATATCAAAAGTAAGAATTAGGGAGAAAAACCTTACTCAATAGAAATAGTTAGCCCAATATATAAAAAACATACAAACGTTTAAACAGTTTAGAGGCAGCAACAACAGGAATGATAAAGATTCCTGCCAAGGTGGCTGTTAACATCATTGTCTTTTTCCCCCACCTTCTTTTGCACCTGCATGTATTAAACTGGTGGATGTGCTGCCTCAGCTGGCTGACAAACACATGGACATATGCAGCAACTTAAAAGCCTGCAAGCTTATTAATACAGTCAACAAACAAATATACAGAACTTTTACTGAGGGAAAAAGAATTTCACAAGAAAACCAGAACCCAGAAGGTCCAAGAGGCTCAGCACATCTCTGCATTTTAGAATCTTGAGAGACAGAAGACCCCTGCCATCGATTCTTGTAACAGTTTCTTGTAACAGTAGATGCAAAGCAACAACAGATACTGGCCACTTGACTGGTGGTGTTCTTACTTTA
Source organism: Tichodroma muraria (assembly GCA_013390105.1). Classification (NCBI taxonomy): domain Eukaryota; kingdom Metazoa; phylum Chordata; class Aves; order Passeriformes; family Sittidae; genus Tichodroma; species Tichodroma muraria. The sequence goes on along the minus strand of WAAG01060241.1, from coordinate 19,319 downwards.
GAGGGGAGGGGGAATGACACAGCCCTGCCTCACTGTGCATGAAGCAGCAAAGTTAGACTCTGAGGATCTCCAGGCAGTTGTTGTAGCAGATGGCTATCCAGTCTGGCTGGGTGGATGCCCACTGTACATTGTTGATCTCTCCCTCGGCTGTGTAGGCCAGGATCGGGTCCTCAATGGCACGAGGCATTTGCTGGATGTCCCAGATGAGAGCCTGGTGATCATCAGCTGCACACAGACAAGAAATGCAAGTACAATCAGAGTGTAACCATCTCCAGATGTGCCTAATACAGGCCTATGGCCGGAGGAGCCAGATAAGATATGGCTGTTCCAGTCCTGATCCGTATTCAAGCCAGATACAACACCACAATAATGCTCCAATAAAATAAACTTGGATCATTATACATTATCCAAGACAGAGCTGATAAACAAATGACGAGTGGAACCCACAACAGTAGAAAACATTTAAGAACTGGATTGCAAAAAAAGCTGAGCATCAAAATAACAGGAGCTTAGCCAGAGCTGATGCACCGTTTGGGTACTGGGCTCACCACTTCCACACAGACTTTAGTAGGTGTCTATTAATGCAACATTTTAGGAAAGTCACTCATAAAGGGCTTCCAAACTGCAGGTATTCTTTAGCAAAAGGCAGGCAGAGAACTGCATAAACTTTAGGATGAAAAGGATTTTGCAAATGCAGTGAAAGACTCCGAGATTCCCCTGTAGGTCACATTTACCTGCTGTACAGATGTGGCAGGAAGAGTGAGGTGCCCAGGCAATTCCATTTACACACGCTCTGTGGTTGTTTAACCTGGCAACAGGGGTGCAGGGAACTCTGACATCTAGAATCACAACCTTCAGAAACAAAACCAGCTACATTAATAAACTGCATTTTTAAAAATTAACTTATTCAAAATAAGAAATATTTTGAGGTAAGGCTATAAACATGACTCTTTCCTAAAGGATGTGGTTGGCAAGCAGGCCCTGTTCCTAAAGAACAGCTTCCACCTGGTCAGCGTGTCATGTGTCTTAAAAGAAGTCAGACCTCACAGTGGGTGTGGGAATTAGGCCACAGTGGCAAACAAATTGTGCTTCCCTGAAGCAGCCTTGGTAACAAACTAAAACTGGACTGGGAAAAAACAAGGGGACTACAACACCTGCAGTTAAGATTTTATGTGAAAATTATTGCCCAGCTGCTCACAGACTCCTCTTAAAAATCAGCTGAAACACATACAAGCCATAAAGCTCAAGTTCATAATGCCAAAGTCACTTCTTTAACTCCTTAGTGCACTAAGAACTGGTCCTTGTTCATACTTCGGGTACTGCCCTCTTACCCTAAATACCTGGGTATAAATTAGTATCAAGCCACCTCCCCCAGAAGAGCAGCCTTAGCACCTCGGGGAGAGGAGCTGCTGCCTCACCTCCATGCCGTCCATGGCCATTGTGGCCAGGTAGTTGGGGTCCTGCTTGTTCCAGCAGAGGCGCAGCAGCGGGTGGTGCTGGGGGTCCTCGTAGATGATGGTGCTGTGCTCCAGGTGGCGCAGGTCGAACATCCTCACCGAGCCGTCGGCGCCCACCGAGGCGAACATGTCGCGGCCGCCGCCGGCGCGGCTGAAGGCGATGTCGTACACCTGCCAAGCAGAGCCCCGGGAGCCCCGTGAGCACAGGCAGGGACACCCGGCCTCTCCAGTGCTCCCTGCCACTGCCTCTTATCACACTTGACAAAAGGAGCAAATACACACTTACGTAATTACAGTATCACTCACTGAAACTAAAACGTATCCATTTCCCAGACTTGGGTTATTTTACATTTGTTGTTGAAAAGCAAAATGTTAAAATGAAAGAATTTTGCAAGCTTTTTACTGCCTTTGATATATGAGGTTGATTTCAAATCTAATCTGATATTTTACCTCATTTTCCTACAATATTCTGGAACACAATCTGTTAAAACAAGCATGTTCTTAAGTCAAGAGTCTATGATGAGTAAAAATAATTGTTTCGATAGCCAACAGTATTTAGATACTCAAAACTATATAATCTCAGAAAAACTGTATACAAACTTACATAAATGATCTTTTTGAATCATTAAATTGTTGAAGGAAAAAAAGGCAGAAAATGGAAAAGTTCTGTTCCTTTTCCACTGCTTTGAAAAGTGCAATGTAAACAACTGAAACCATCATCACCTCTTTGTCATGTGCAATAAGCTGGGTCTTCACGTGGCCAGACACCAAATTTACTCTTCCCAGAACCTGTCCTGTCTCCAGACCCCAAATAGTGCAGGTTGTGTCAATACTAGAGGTACCTGAAACAAGACCACTTCTATTAGCAAAATTAATATTGTCACAAATGATTTAATCACTTCCTGGGTTAATGTAATATCCCCCAACATCTACAGATTAAAATAGCCATGAGAACAGCACAGAACTAAAATCAAGAATGTCAAACAGACAGCAGTCTTCCATGCATTTAAATGACCCAAACCTTTTAGCTGCAGAAATAGCCTTCCACACAGGAATAAAGTGTAAATAGCTCATGTCTGCTTCAATCTATTCAGAAGCCTGATGCAACTCTGAGATCAACTTTCCCATCCTGTACCATCTCTTGTGCATGCCAAACCCCAAATTCAATCAGTGTTTTGATGGTGTGTTATTATTAATTGATTGCTACTGTGGGCTGAAGGTGGGGTTAGCAGTAAAGCTCTTAAGAGATGAGACATGTAACACACAAAAAATAAATCATGTAGTAAATAATTACTATGACATATTATCACTGTTAATCTCTGGGCAAATCTCTGACATAAATGGCTGTTCTCTTCTGGGAAACAAACCTCTGCATCAGTCATCCTGGATTCACAACTTGTCCTGTAGGCTATAATGGAACTTTAAGTGTTCAGCCCCCTCCTCCAGCTGAATTAAGGACTCTTAGCTCTCCTCCGGCTGCTGAAATGGCTTCCCAAAACACACAGCTCAGTGAACAGTTTTATATCCACTCCAGAACACTCTGAAATAAGTCACAGAGCTGATGCACATCCTTACTCAGCACTGCAACAAAAGCTCACCAGCCCTGAAGGCCAAGACTCCCTATCCCCAAATATCCCTAGTCCAACCTGAGTGACCCATTCTGCACTGGACAGGGCACCTTTCAACAACAACAAAAAAAGTCTCCATGAGATGGTGGTTTTTATTTTTTAATGTAAAACAACAGCAGTTTCTACAATGCAGCAGTCTGTGGTTAATTATCAGACTAACCAGTGAACATGCAGTGACATCATCAGTTACAGCCCAGACTTCATCAGACTAAATTCAATTTAATTTTAAGTGTGCCAAAACCATAACACTTTGTCAGTCTCACCTAACAGGTAAGGATCCACTTCATTCCAGTCGAATGATGTCAATGGAGCACAGAAATCTGAGTTCTTGTTGTTGTTCAGCAAACATTCCAGCCGGGTCTCGGTTTCACCCACCTTTAGAGAAAATGAAACGTGATTTAAAAAGCAACATCACCTGACTTGCACAACTGGCACAAAACATTAGGAGTTAATCCCAGGTTTCTTTTCTCTCAGCTTTACATCCTAAAGCTCTGGAAAACACAGCCACCAATTCCATTTTCAATAAGCTGATTAAAACAGCAATTGCCATGATAATTCTGCCTCTCTTATAGTCTTCATATAGTCACAGTATTGCAGTGAAGAAAATCTTGTCCGAGTGAAAAAGAGACCAATATATAACACAATTCATGTCATGGTTCATCTTCTCCTAGGGAGGATTTACTCACTCTCCACACTCGCAGGTAGTCACCACTGGTGGCCAACAGGTCTGGGTAGACTCCCTTGGTGTCTGGGATCCACATCAGCTTTGTGGTGGGGTAGGGGTGATCAAAGGTGTTCCTGCAAATGAATTCTGAGCTCTCTTCATCCAAACCAACAAGCTGCACCTGTAAGAAACCATATTTAAAAGAAAGCATTTTATCAAAGTATTAATTTCTAATGACAGCATTAAGACTGAGTGTGTTTAAGGACATTTTCTGCCACCTCAAGGACAACATAAAAGGATCATTATGTCAATGAAATGAGAGATTGTTAAAGTACTGCTGGGGCATATAAGTAAAGAGAAGTATCCATAATCACCACAGCACTTTGACTTGAAGAGATGATACCAAATGAACTGAAATCCAATCCTAAAGGATTAAAGACCACCCTTCTCTTTTTCACATTGCAAAGCCCAGTTTAAATCACAAGCTTGAACTGCACAAACATTATTTGAATTCATCCTTAACTGAACTGATGCTGACAATGTCATCTTCAGAGAGCAAAACAAGCTGCAGTTTGCACAATTAAAGTGCACATTATGGAATTCTTGGCCATAACCTTGCAGACTGTGATGGATCATGTCAGGTAGCTGGCAAGCTTTTTCAGCAGCACATGATTCAAAATGTTCTGTCACAAGTGCATGTAACACATAAATTAATCACATCAGAGGGGAAGAAAGTAAAACAGAATTCAAACTTTAAAAAAAAAAATATTGGGGAGCTAAAATGGTTAGATAGTTATACAAATGTTTTGTGTCAACATTTTGAAAGATTCTAGGTAACTGAGTTCCAAATGAGAATTTTTGCACAGTGATGTGTCAGGGGGAAGGGTTAAACTTGCCCCATTGTGAGAATGATGCAAAACAGAGTAAACAAGAAACTACCTCCACACAGCCTGGTCATGACAGCACCTGAAATAATGCTTAAGTCCCAGACATGATATTATTAGAAAAATATTGACATGTCAGAAAGTGTGCAAAGAACAAAAGGTGCAGGGAGAACTCGTTTAACCTGCAGTGACTACAGGACCCAAACAGGATGGAAGTCCCACTGTGTGAAATGCTGCTCAAACACAACATTATGGGGACGACTCACTACGATTAGTTTGTAAGCTGCTCACAGTAGGAACTTCCTAGTACTTTCTACACAGCAGCTTCCTCCTGGGAATAGTAGCTTAACGGACTTCTGCTAAGATGTTTATCTGAAAAAAATCCTAAATTTATGCTTATTCTGGGATAAGCAATTTGTCTAATAAACTACACATTTTAACTAGCTGGGAAATCTATCATATTTTCTCCCCATAACAGAAAACCAACAAGTGCTTCAGTGGATCTTAAAATCTAATAAATTTGCAGTTTTATGAGTTCATTTAGAGATTGTCTTAAATGCAAACCTTGCCCCTCCCACAATGAGAAGCTCCATCCTTTCCATCCCATAACAAACACTAAAAGATGCAGCCAAGTATGCTTCCAAAAACTGAAATAATACATCCTGTCTTGCCCTCTCTTTATTTCAACTACTCCTTATTATCCTTCACACCCTAGAATAAATCAGTCAAAAATCCCCCAGACTTCTGAAGTGATTGACAAATAGCTTTCTAACTCCTTTAGGGATCAGAAATACTAAGCAGATTTTACAAAGGAAGCAAATTGTCCTTGGTGATAGAAAATCTTGTGGCAAGGTTAGGATCAGAAGACAAATGACCTCTAATCATTTCTCCTTTGCTTATGCTGTTTTCCACTCAACATGAGTATATTAATCCTACACAAAGCAATCAACATCCTCATCACCAGAAGCAAATCTCAAACAGCAAAGGATCCCCTTTCACTGGTGTTAATGTAAACATCCCTGCATATTCACATTTAACCCCTCCTCAGACCTTAAGATGAAGCAATTCAGCAATCCAGTATCTGTGATCTTTGTCATGTTTAGGTGCAGGCCGGGGTAGAGAACAGAAATTGTATTATCATCACCAGAGCTCCTACAAGTGCTGCAGCTCAGGTGCCTGCACAGCCTCAGGGCTGGAGCAGCTGGCAGGAACTCCGAGGAGGAGGTACTGCTCTGCCGGGAGACCTAGCAGGAGTAACGCTTGAGAAGCTCTATTCTGTCCAAGCTCTGCATATTCAGAGCTGTGACTCTTCTCTTCGGACTTGATCACACACAGTCATTACAGAACCCCTCTACTCCTCCTCTTGTGCAGGCTGGACACAAGGGGACATAACACAGAACTATTTCTAGGATGCCAATTATATCAGAGCCCTGTCTGTCCCTTCTGCGAGTGAGGCAAGAATGCTGCTGCACAAAGGGGTGCCTGAGGTCCAGCCCAGATAAGACTGAGGTAATGCCTACAGGAAAGTTCCTGTCAGTCTGGATACAATTTGAACCTTTCTACATCTCCCTGTCAGTCTTTCCAGGGAGAAAATGAGGATCAGCATGTTCAGTCTCAACTAGTTTTGTGATTATGCCATGACTGCAGCTAGGAATGCTAAACATTTATTTGTTTCTCCAACACTTCAAGATAGGAAAATCCACATCTAATTTCAGCATATTTTTTCCCTTTGTTCCTTTGGTTATACCATATACAGGGACAGGAGCTGGAAGAGTTTACATCTAGTGTGCAGGTAGCACAGTTTTACAGTATCTGTCCAAGAGTTTCCAATCTATCGGAGAATGAAACTATTCCCTGAATGTTTCACCACCCTCTAAAGGGCTCAGCACAGCTGAGAGAATCATAGTAAGGCACCATTAAAACAGTGCAGATGAAACACCTCTCCCAGAAGTATTTTGGTCCCCAAAGTAAAGGAGACAACATCAATACTCCGAGCAATAACAACACTTGCAATTAGCCAAGACAACTCTCTGTTAACTGTCTTCCTACAAAAAGCACCAAACAAGAAAACAAAAATAGAAAATATCACTCTGAAATATCAGAGACATAGCAAATGAAGGTTACATTTCACTGCATTAATTGTACAGGTATATTTTTTAATCATACATCAAGTCCGAGGACGGACTTTCCTCGTCCTCACAGTTAGTTTCCAGCTCTTTACACCACACAGACCTTGCAGCATGTGGTGCTTACATAGACTGAAGTCAACAGAATCATTATTCCTGGAGCCCACAGGTCAAGAGAAGCCCCAGATTACAGACAGTGATAATTTACACAGTCCTACACGATTTCTATCTGCAACAACTGTGAGTGTAAAGTGTAGAAGAGAGGAGTTGACTCAGTGGCTTCACACTGGAAGCTTGAGCTGAGAAGCAGATCTGACCACACTGCAACAGAGAGCAACCCCAGGAAATTCTCCAAAATCAGAGGTATGCAAAATAAATGTATAGCCCCTTACTAACCAACCTCTAAACAACAAATGATAGCAGATTTGCTATTTTACCTTCTCAGAGTACAGACTACAAAAACATTTCCACGTTGGTCTTTAAATAAGTTGGAAGTTTCCAAGCTCAGGCCCTGCCTGTCCCCAGCATTCCCAGAAGCACAACACCCTCCAAGAAAAGGAGACAGCTCTCATACAGAGCTCACGCTGCCTGAACGTCAAAGTGCTCAGCAAAGCCCACCCATGTCTAGGACTGCTGCAAGGGCAGTGATCCAACCACTCTAAGAGATGTTACCCCTGCCACTCCCTGTCACCACACCCTTGCACAAGCCCGATCCCAAACACCAACTTTCTGACAGTATTTTCCACTATCTCTATTAAATGCCTTGATAAGGCTACAAAGCTACATGCTATAACCCAAGCTCTACTGGCAAACCTTCAGTTTCACAGCAGTTTCAGGATGCTCTATAACTTCATCCATCTCATCTCTCTTCTATTTCTATGTAATTCATCATACCAGACCAGCAGCTTGAAGGCTGTTCAGAAGTGACTGCACATGTGTTCTGAGAGTTGAACACAGTCTCTATTACTGGTGTGACATTCTTCACCTACGCTTTGCAAGGAAACAGTGAAGATACAATCTCATGCCTCATTACACCCTCATTCCCAGGGAAAAGTACTGAGGAATCACTGAGAGTGGTTTACATACTTCCGAAAAAAGTTATCACACAGAAGTCCTCCACAGCAAGAAAGTACAATGAGAACAGCACATCTCCAATACAGTCTCAGACATCCTGTACATCAGAGAATCACAGAATTGCTGGTGTTGGAAGGGGAACTCTTCAGATCATCCTTTCTAGGCAGCGTCACCTGGAGCAGGTGACACAGGAACATGTCCAAGTGGGTTTGGAAGGTCACCAGAAAGGGAGACTCCACAAGTTGCTTGACCAGCCTGTTCCACTGCTCTGCCACCCTCCATGGAAAGTTCTTCCTCAGATTGAGGTGGAACTTTATATGCATATATATGTACAAACTTCAGTCCTGGCCACGAACTTTCCTCTGTATTGACCAAAAGGCCAGATATGCCCAAGCTGTGGGATCCTGTTTTATTTCTGCACCAGTAGCATCCAGACTCATCTCACACCTTTAGTTTCCAGCTCTTTACAACAGAGAGAACTCACAGCACGTGGTGCTTGTGACTGAAGTCAACACAATCGTTATTCCTGAAGCTCAGAGGTCACGAGAAGCCCTACAGCAGCGTTATCCCAAAACTAGCAGCACTCAGGGCTCTTCCCACCGCAGCCCCGCAACATCCCCTCACCTCCGGGCTCGTTAGAAGGAGACCAGCCCGGACCTGGCCCAGCGCCCGCACCTCGGGCGCACCTGACGGCTCCGCACAGCTCTGGGCGCCCAGGACAGGGCGGGCGGGCGCCCCCCGCCCCCCGCCGTCCCGGGATGAGGTGGGCCAGCCCCTGTTCTGCCCCAGTCCCTGTGCCCACCGCTGCCCACCTTGTTGTTGTACTCCTCCACGAAGCTCCCCAGCGCCAGGCGGAACCGCTTGTCGGGCCGGACGCTCCAGTTCATGGCGTAGACGGTCCAGGGCGCCTCATATTTGTAGATCTCCTTCCGCTTCCCGTGCAGCGACATGGCTGGGCCGGGGGGCCGCGGGCCTGGCCCACAGAGGCTGCGGGGGGGCCCGGCTCGAGCGAGCGGGGAGGGCGGGCCGGGGGGGGCTC
>WAAG01060241.1:0-10389 GCA_013390105.1 Tichodroma muraria | reverse complement strand
GGCTCAGCACCCGGTCCCGGCCCAGACCCGGCGGCGGCGGCGCTGAGTCCGTTGGGGACTCGGCCTCGCACACAACGGGAACGGAAGCCACGCGGGGAGCCCCGCCCACTGTGCGCGGGTTGGATACCTTGGTTGTCCGTTAGAGCACCGGCCTCCCATTGGATAATGTGCCTGTGCCCTCGGCCCGCCTCACTTTTCTATTGGTTAGTTTGCCCTTCACTCCAAACGGACGCTCTCGCTCTGGCTGGGGTAACCCACGGCTGCGCTTGGCCCCGCCCAAGAGGGCGGGCGAGCTAGTTGTCGGCTTCTTATTGGCTACCCGGGGTCGCAGTGACTGGAGGCGGGATTTGGTGCCCTTCTCGGTGATCGATTGGCTGGAAGGGATGTCAGTCACGCCAGCCCGGGGCGGGTGGGGCCAATTCAGGCGCAGAGGGTAGTCCGAGTTCGAGTCCCGCCTCGGCCGACTGGCGGCCGGGGCCGGGCTTATCTCTAATTTACAGGAGGTTAATTATGGTGTTTATTTCTAAAAACAGCACTGGCGAGTGCTCGGTGCCTTACTGGAGGAAGGGGTGCAGCTAGTTCCCTAGGGAGCTCCCTGCTATGTTCCATCCCGCTCGAGCCGGCGGGAGGCTCATCGAATCCCCTGCTGGGGGTGCGGGACCGCCTGGGTCCCGCTGGTCGGTGCTGGATCCCGGCTCCGTCTCCGCTCCGCGGGATTGCGGCCGCGCTTTGGGCTGCGCTGCGCTCCTTGAGGTCCTGCTCGCCGCAAGGACTCTTGTTCTGCCCGAGTTGTGTTTGTGAGATCATTTCTCATACGCAGCTGCCTGGGCTGGTAGAAAAGCTTTTCCAAATTACTGCAGAGCCTGAAGTGCATCCTTTCGGGAGAGTATTGCTCGGCAAAGCCCCCGAAGGCTCCACCCTTGATCTGACTGCACATGGGCTCTGTCATCCCCACACTCCTTGGATGAAGCAAGTGGGGTTTGACCACAGCCTTTTTGGGGTGAAGATGAATTCATGGATGCTCCCAACGAACACAGCTGTAATTCACATTAGGTGCCAAAAACATCTTTATTAGCAAAGTGTACACTAAAACTCCAGAGAAAGAGATGCTCACAGTTTGACTACTCTCAAAGGGAGCTCGATAGATTACTTGAGCTGGCGGCCTAGGACTATCACAGCATCTACCCGAGCGGCGAGGCGGCAGTGCTACGTGGGCTTCTGCTACGGGAACGCTGTGGACTCTGCCGGGAGAAGGGGTGGGCAGGAGGAAGCACCTATTGAACCTTTATCAAAAGAGAGAAACTAGGAGGGAGGGCTGGACATGGGGTGTCTGGGGCTTTTCAGCTTTCTGGAATTGTGCTTTTGAATTTTGTGCTTTATGCCCAGGCCAGTGACGAGTTGGATTTACCTGGGGAGTTGTAGGATGCATATTGGGTTTGCAAGGTGTGATCAGCCTTGCTGGAGAAGTCAGTGCCCTGGGACTCGTGCTGAAGCAGGCTGGGGTGGCAGGGGCTGTTGTCCCTTCACTTCTCAGTGGCAACCAAGTAGGACAAGCTTCTGTCCTTGTCCTGGGCTTGCAACTTGCAGTTTCCCCTGGACCACACCATGGAGATCTCTCCTCCTCTGGTGACCACCCTTTCTGTAATACCCGCGGGCTCTGCTGGGTCGAGCCTTGGACCAGCATGGTGGTCCCTGCTCCAGAGGTTTCCAGCACAGTGGCCTCGCAGCCCAGAGCCTGGGCTCTTGTGGACTTGCTCTCCTGTGGTCGCTGTGGCTCGCTTGGCTCGTGCCCTTCTCAAGAGGAAGCCTTGGCAAGGAGGAAGTGGTGGGAACCACGTGGCCTAATCAGCTCGATGGCGGCTGTAAGAACTGTTCTAGGTTTAGTCTAATGTGCAAATGAAATCTACTCTATGGCAACCGCTGGAAAACGTTGGCCTTGGAAGCCATCCACTCTATACTTCCTGTTGCGGTGGCAGAAGATAGCTACAAATTATACCCCTGAGCCAATGGCATTGTCCAATGTCTTACCCTTGCAGTCAAAATCAACATCAACTGACCCGGCCTGCAGTTGAGGTTCCTCTCGACTCGCCCCACAGCCCCCACGTCTCTAACTTCCAGGAAGCACGGGGTCGGAGAGGTGTCTCTGAATGTCCTGGTGCTCGGAAGATGCCTCCAAGTGCTCGGGGAGGGAAGGGAAACGAGAGCCCCGCAAGAGTCCCTGGGTATTTGATGCCCTTTGGTGGGGAGGCTCTGGGTTGGGGAGAGGTGGGGAGAGGTGCTCCTGCTCGGAGTGGACAGTCATGGTTTGGTCGGATGACACAGACAGCTGCATCCCGCTTGACAAGGAGTCCCTGGATTTCAAGTGGAACTTTTCTACCTCCGTGTAGCTTGGGCTCTGGTAGGAAACGAGGAATCGTATGAGTTATGGTGAAAGCAAAATTAAGTAGCCATGCTCTCTCCTCATCAACCTTGGAGCCTCATCAGGCTCCAAGTCCCAAAATGTTATTTTTCACTTGAGGAAGCCTCAGAGCAGAGGAACCCACTTCCTTCCCTACTGATGGGGCAACCTGGCAGTGTTGGGGATGGCAGCTGTGCCCCAAAACCAGTGATGCACTGGGCAGACCTGCTCCCAAATCAAGACCCCGTGGCTTTGCTGGGACCCATGAGTGTTTGGCTGTGCCTTGCCTGGAGAGAACTCAGGACCGGGGCAGGGAACGCCAGCGGATGCTGAGCCAGGAGGGATGACCTTACCTGCTCCTGGGTCGGCAGCTCCTGCTCCTCCGGAGGTGCACAGGGGGCGAGCGGCTCCAGGCTCCGCGGGACGAGGCCGTACATGGCCAGGCTGTGGGAGGTCGGCGAGATGGGGCTGTACGCGGGTGGCACTTGGGACAGCTGGCGCTGCAGGAGCTGGAGGATTATATTAATATCTGACGACATCCTGGACTCCAGCCTGGGGACAGAACAGCCCAGCGTTAGCGCAGAGAACCCTTTTGCATCCCGCAGCTGGGCAGGGGAGGCACTGGGAGGAGGTGCTGATCCCGCTGCCCCAGGGCAGTGATGCTTTGCCTGCTGCTTGTTGAGGTTTTTAGAGAGCTTCAAACCAGCACTGCCAGAGAGAGATCAATCCTGCCATCTCTCTCCTGCCACACTCAATCATCCTCTGCCCAATTTTCTGTGGAGCCAAACTGGGATCTGGAGCGGGGATTTGAAAAAAGCTAAAATTACCCTGGAGGGGGGAAAAAATTGCAATGGTTAGTTTTAATCTGGATCAATTCTCCAGGCCAGCTGCCTATGCTGACAGATGGAGCAAGGCAGGTTAGTGCCAACCACTTTTAACTCAGGAACAGAAGGAAACAGAAAAGTAGAAGTCTCTTCCTTCTGCCTTGTCCTTGACTGAAGTGAACAGCTGGCTGGAGTGGGCACAGCCCCACTTGCAGGACACAGTGACAGCACCACTTACAGAGTGGGCAGATCTGTCCCCCAGTGCTAGGAGGTGCACTGGAGAGACACCTGAAGACAGGTGTGTGATGAAATGAGCTCGACAAGGGCAGCAGAGCCCACCGTGTCAGTCCCTCATGTGGGTGCTGCCTGGGGACCTTAAACCTGCACCTCCAGTGTGGGCTCTTCCTTCTCCTTCAAAAATCACAGAATAGCTGGGGTTGAAAGAGATCTTAAAGCTCATCCAGTTCCATCCCCAGCCATGGCAGGGACACCTTCCGTCACAGCAAGTTGATCCAAGCCCTTTCCAACCTGGCCTGGAACACTTCAGGGATGGGGTAGCCACAGCTGCTCTGGGCACCCTGTGCCAGGGCTCACCACCCTCACAGGGAAGGATTTGTTCCTAGTATTCAATCTAAACCTACTCTCTGTCAGTTTGAAAAATCATGTATTTTTTCTTATTTAGAGGGTAATGATGGTAATGAGGCTCATTTGCTTGACCAAGAGGATGCTTGTAGGTCTTTGCAGCAGGAAGAGGGAACCTGCAAAGGACCCCAGTCATGCCTGTGGATGATTTAATATCTCCAGTTGCATTGAGTTTGAAAGCCATGGCAAAGTGACAGATCTCAGGTGGCACTGTGGGAGCTCCTGGGGGTGGTGACAGATGCCAAAGGTGGTGGCACAGCAGCAGATGAGGGGCTGGGCTGCAGTCAGGGTCAGGACTTGCCCTTTGAGAGGCCGCAGCATTTGCAAAGCACTCCCACCCCCTCCCCAGTGTCCCAGGGGTCAGGACACGGCGTTGCTGCACACTGAGCCCACTGGAGCCACCTCTAGAAAGCAGAAGGTGATGGCCCAGAGTCCCCCAGGTCCTCTCCAACCCTGCCCACCTGCTGAGCTGGGCCTGCAGGAGCTCCAGCCTGGACTCGATCTGCCCCGGCCTGCAGTCCCTGTGCAGGGGCATGTCCTGCGAGCTGTGCACCAGCGAGATGTGCTGCAAAGGCTCCGCAGGGTGGGCCGGCTGCCGATCCTCCCAGAAGGTGAACATGTTGGGAATATCCAGGGGAGTGGCTGGAAGGAGAGGAGACATCTCAGCACTTCTGTCTTGCATCCTCCAGCCCCACTGGTATGGAGGTGCTTCAGATTGTCACCTGACGTACATGGAGAGCCATCACCCACACATATGGACACAGGGACCACCCTGACAAACATGGAGTGGCACAGGAGGGACAGAGCAGATCCAGCTGGGGACAAAAGGCAGCAAAGACCCTTGGCCTTGGAGTGTGGCTCCCCTCAAATGCACAGGAGCAGCTTGGACTCCAAGCCAAGGCCACCACACCCAAGCATCTCTCACCACCCGGCTGCCGGCGCTGCCTGCAGCCCTGGGTACCTGTGTAGGAGTGGCTGCTCTCCGCCGCCTGCTTGCCGACCTCCGTGCTGCCGGCGCTGGTGGTGATGAGGCTGAGCGAGGGCAGAGCAAAGTCATCCTTTTTGGGTGTGGGGAAGGGCTCAGCTTTCACAGGGCTGCTGGTCTTGGCTTCGTCGTCACTGGCCTGGGAGCAGGGGGAGGTGCTGCTGCCCGGGTCGTCCCACCGGTCCTTACTCAGCGGGTCCTGTGGGTTGGTGAGCTCGGAGTAGGTGTGATACTGCTCTGCATCAGAGATGCCCGTGTCTGGGTCTGTGGGACGGCACAACAGGTCAGTTTGGGGAGTATCACATGCAAAAAAACCGGCCCCCATTCCCTCAGGATGCCTGTAGGGTGGGGCACCCCAAGGGGAGGGAGGGAAGGCAGTATTAGCGCCTGCGGGATGGTTTGCAGGGACAGAGGCACCAGCAGCCTCTGCTTTGGGGCACCTGCCAGGGCAGTAATTAATAATGATCCCCCTCTCCCGCCCTTCAGGCCGGGCTCTCCCAGTGCAGTGGGACTCACCAGGCTTGTTGGGCTGGCAAAGGGAGTGCCTGCGTCGGCGGGCCCGGCGGTAGGTGCAGTCATACTCCTCGCTGAGGGGTGAGCGGGGAACGCTGTCTGCCTGAGGAATGACAGGGGCTGGTCACCAGGGGCATGGGGCCATGTCCCACCTGTGTGTGCCATGGGAGCTACAGCCCTCCCCATGTCCTCTGAAGGTGAAGCTACCTCTGTGTCTTCACCACTGCCCTGTCCCACCCGGTGCCTCCTGAACTGGTTTCAGAGCTCAAGGGATTCCTGAGGCTGTCCTTACTGCTCTGAGACTGAGGTAAGGGTGTCAGGGCCAGGCAGGGGGAAGGAGCACCCTGAGAAGTGGCAGGACATCCCAGAGTGGGACAGGACATGGAGGGAATTTGACTTTCTTTTCTATATATCAGGTCTCTGAAAAAAAAAGTCAGGAAAGGACAAAGTTCAGTCACACACTATAAAAGAGTCAAACAGCACTGGCAAAAATGCTTCAAGCCTTTCAGGGATTGTAAACCTGATTATTTAAAAAGGAATTTTCAGAGGAAGCTGGTACCCAATTCAATGAAGCATGAGAATATTTCTGCTCATTTCGTTGAGCAGCCTCAAAACTTGTGCCATTTGCCCAGGCTGGAGCAGCCCTGTGGATAATTTACAAGTGCTGCAGAGCAGAGTACCACTGGCATGGCTTGTTGTTCCAGCTTTTCCAAAGAGCTCAGAAACATAGAGTAGACATGTCCTGCTGTGGGGGAATGATAACTCCCTGTTGAATGCCCTGGGAAATGTGGTTGTTGCACCTGCTGACATCCTTGCTTCAACCCTCCCACTTGCCAAATTTAAGCATTGACCACATTGCTCCCTGGGAAGCCCTGGCGCTCACATCTCGTAGGTTGAAGGTGATCTCTAAGTTGCTCCAGAAGTTGTCAGAGAAGGCTGGGTACATGTCCAAGACCTCCAGCAGGTCCTCACGCTGGATCTTGTGCAAGTCGCAGTAGGTCAGGGCCCTCACGTCAGCGTTGGACTTCCCTGGGCGGGCGTAGAGGCTGATGGGCTCCCCAAAGATGTCGTTCTTCCCTGTGTCAAGAGACAGCTCATTATGGAGACGTGGGCACCCACTACTGAATATCCAGATATTCTGGTCCAGCACCCCTTACTTTGGGACTCGTGTATGTACAAGGGGATGCCTAGCAACCCTGACCCTGACTGTGTGTGCTGCAGATGACACTGTGAAAGCCATCACTGATGGTGACACCAAGCCAGGGTGGTGGGGCATCAGTGATGGCTGGCGACTGCCAAGCCATTCCCTGCTCTCCTCACTCCCTTGTGGCTTCTCCCTTGCATCTCCCAGAGATCCTTCTTTCCCTGTCCTCTGGCGCAGGGACCCGTCAGATACGGAGGAGCAACCTTCCCTTCCCCAGTATGTGGGGAAGTTCTTTACCCTCACCTGCCACCCTTCATCCACTGCTCACTGCCCATCTCCCTTTGCTCCTCGCCCATCACCCCTCGCAAAAGGAAGGGCTTTTTCACCTAAGATGGCCACCACAATGTCTTCCCGGAGGATCTCAATGGAACCCCGGGAGATGAAGTAGAGTGTGGTGAGGACATCTCCGTAGTGCACCAGGGTGTCTCCAGGCGGTGCATGAGTCGTCTTGAACTTCATGGCCAGGGCGCGCAGGCAGCCTTTGCTGGCTCCCCGGAACGCTTTGCAGTTCTGCAGCAGCGTGCGGTTCAGGTGCAGGCAGATGTCGGCCTGCAGGCAGTCAGGGAAGCCCTTCAGCACCTGTGGAGAGCCAGGGAGAGATGCCATCACGCCACTGTCCCTGGGAGGGAACGCTGTGACAGAACTGAGAGGTTGTATGACACTCAGCATGAAACAATGGGGCCAAACAGGGAGACTGTGCGCCCAGAAAGCCAAAGGGGGAACATTTTCCCATCCCTGGAAGTGTTCAAGGCCAGACTGGATGGGGCTTGGAGCAACCTGGTCCAGTGGAAAATGTTCTTGCCCATAGCAGGGTTTGGAACAGTTCGAGCTTTGAGTTCCCTTCCAACCTCAAACCATTCTGTGATTCTGTGATTTCAATGATCTTTTGATCTTCCCTTGGTGGATCCCTGCCTGCCTGCCTGTCGCTGGCTTTTGCTGTTTGTGGCTGGGGACAACAGCACTCCCAAGCAATAGATAAAAGTAACCAGTTCAATCTATTTATACCCACTGGTGGTATATCCCCTTTTTCATCTTTACACCCACTAATCTTGGATGAGTGAGAGCAGAAACTGGCACAAAGAGCACAAAAAACCTTAATTAAACAGCACCTGCCTGAATGCCAAGAAGCAGCAGCATGGGACAGTTGTGTGCACTGACAGCTAAATATACCTATGCAAATACCTCATGTTGAACAAAAGCTGAATCTGAAGGTGACATCAAGGTAAAACTCACAATATGGAGAGAGCTGCTGCCACCAATGACTCATGGTGCCAAGGTGAAAACCACCTGGGTTTGGGTTTTTTTTGGAGAGCAGCATATGGCCCTGGGGTCCTCCTTGCTGTCCTCTTTGCTCACATCCCGCTGGTGGCCAAATCTGGAACAGCCATGCTGGGGCTGCTGAGCACGACTTGTTCCTGGCTTCATCATGATCTCCCATGCTAGCAGGAGTGTTTTCCTACTGGGAAATCGGGGTGGACGAATTGATCAGGCTGTGGGGTGATTGATGAGATCACGCTGTGTCTCTGCAGCAGGAATTGGTGTGAGTGGTGGCATAGCTGAGCCACAAGCTCAGCTCTCACAGGGGGTTTGTGACCTGGGTTTTTACTAAGCCAAGAGCACCTGTGCCTGGTAGAGTGCCACGGCACTGCTTATCGTTATTGCCACTGATGTCCAGCCCAGGGTGTCTCCTCCACGGGAGAGGTTTAACCCAAAGCTCTCCCAGCAGCAAACCCCCAAATGCTGCCCAGGTGTTTCATGTGGCGGCAGCAACTTTAGAGGGAGGTGCTGAATTCATGCAAATCTGTGTCCTGATGCTGCTCAGGATCAAATCTTAGGGAAAAGAAGGAGCATCAGCTGGGAATAAGTAGGCTGATAACCTGCCCAGGGCCAAGAGACCAGGAATACGAGGTCTCTTGTCTCTCCTTGCCTTATCCTTCCTCATTCCTCTGCTTTGCTGCTGGCTGAGCCACCATGTCTGTGCCTGAATCCTGGGGCTGTGAGTCCAGTCCCCAGCCCAGAACACCTCAGCCAAGCTGCAGCCTCATCCTGTGGAGCCCCAGCGCTGTCGGCACAAGCCCTCCTGCCAGGCTCGGAGACATAGTGCCTCTCCAGCACAGCTCTGCCATTGATCCCCCCTTTGCTAACAAACAGCTGCCTCTCTGGGCTCTAATTAAAATGGATCGAGGTTTATTTAAATGCCCTCCTTTCCCTGCTGTGAGAGCAGGATGCACTTTGCTTAGCAACCGGTGGTGTGGAGAGAAGCTGGATCGATACCTGCTCCACTCCTGTGACACCAACAGACACCAGCCTGAAAGTGCTCAGTGCCAACAGGGACTCTGAGCTCCCCACCAAACCTGCTCTCTGGCCAAGAAATGTGCTCATGACCCTGGAAAATCTCTGGGTAGATATAAAAGAATGGGCAGAAAAAGGAGGGAAGGAGAAAGGGGGATGCAGGAGGTGTATGGATAGAGTCTATCAACAACCTCCTAAGTCCCCTGCCTCTATCCTGATCAAAAGGATGGAAGTGTTTGGGTGCACCCAGATCTGGATGCTGAGATGTTCAGGACAAAGTGCTGTGACTGGGCCTGCCTGCCCGTACTCACTGCGTTCATGTCGATGCCGTTGGTGTAGGACCAGGCGTGCTGGAAATACTCCTCCAGGCGCTGGCGCAGGGGGTTGGGGATCTGGTGGAAGCGGATGAACTCCTTGACCCGCAGCATCTGCGTGTGGTAGCGTGCTGTGCCTGAGTAGAGGCGCTGGATGATGGCTGAGACATTGCCGAAGATACTGGCGTACATCAGAGCTGAAACAAGAGGGCAGGGCTCAGTGGGACCTGGGGAGATGCATGTCCAGGTACATTGGACCTGGAACCAGCAGATTCCCAAAACCCATATCTACCAGGATCTGAAAACATGTATTTCTATCACCCCATTCATTTGTCTGTGCGGAAGGGGCACAGGCAGAGGGAGATGCTCCAACCTCCAAAGCAGGGATGGGGACAGTGGGACATGCACAGGCACTCACAGCCAATGAGCATGACACAGATGGAGAAGATCTTCTCGGAGTTGGTGTTGGGTGAGACATTGCCAAAGCCCACGCTGGTGAGGCTGCTGAAGGTGAAGTACAGGGCAGTGACGTATTTATCCTTGATGGACGGGCCAGAGGAGAGGTCACTGTCATTGTAGCGCTTGCCGATCTGGTCGCCCAGGTTGTCCAGCCAGCCAATCTTGTGCTCCATGTAGGGCCGCTCCACATTGCCGATGGCGTACCAGATGCAGGCCAGCCAGTGGGCGATGAGGGCGAAGGTGCACATGAGCAGGAAGAGCACGGCCGCGCCGTACTCCGAGTACCGGTCCAGCTTCCGGGCCACGCGCACCAGGCGCAGCAGCCGGGCAGTCTTCAGGAGGCCAATGAGGGTGGTGGTCTGCAGGGGAGACGTGAGAGACCTCAGGGACAAGCAAAGGATAAATACGGCATGTTCCAAAGCCATGTTCGCAGNGCACAGGCAGAGGGAGATGCTCCAACCTCCAAAGCAGGGATGGGGACAGTGGGACAGGCACAGGCACTCACAGCCAATGAGCATGACACAGATGGAGAAGATCTTCTCGGAGTTGGTGTTGGGTGAGACATTGCCAAAGCCCACGCTGGTGAGGCTGCTGAAGGTGAAGTACAGGGCAGTGACGTATTTATCCTTGATGGACGGGCCAGAGGAGAGGTCACTGTCATTGTAGCGCTTGCCGATCTGGTCGCCCAGGTTGTCCAGCCAGCCAATCTTGTGCTCCATGTAGGGCCGCTCCACATTGCCGATGGCGTACCAGATGCA
>WAAG01060240.1:4343-17774 GCA_013390105.1 Tichodroma muraria | reverse complement strand
CCGGGTTTGCATTTAAAAAAGGTGTATCGTAAAAGGCGTACCCACGCTTTCATTGGTTTTATCAAATGTCAGTAATACACATTGGCCAATCACGGCCAAACTACTACACAAGTGGTCCTGGGTAACCTGCTCTGGCTGACCCTGCTTAAGCTGGGAAGGTGGATTGAATGATCTCAAGATGTCCTTTCTAACCGAAATGGTTTTGTGGTCCTTCTAACGAGATAGGAAAGCAATTTGTCAATATCTGTTTCAATGTGGAATGAATTTTCCTCTAGAAAGACATCCCTAAGAATTCCTGCAAATACTATATTAGATATCTAGCTCTGAGGCAAACACTACATGAGAGGACTACACTGACTAAACATAAATGTTTGAGGGACTGTGGTCTTTCAAATCTTAATGCTCAGATTTTGCTTTGTGAAGGAAGGGGCCTTTCCCTTTAAGCATATGTTGCTCTAAAGTCAGGATAAATTGGAACTGCTATTATTTCTGCAGAGTGAAAAACTGTTTTGGTGGTTCTACTGTACCCTTAACTCAGCGTTTTTTATTTTAAAATATTTTACTGGCTGCTAATTTGTAATATATAGTGCAGCCCTGTCGTGGTTTCATTGTGAACCAGACAGGAAAAAAAAAACTATCAATTTGGGTTGCCAAAAGAAAAGGAATTTTGTAATCAAGAGCAAAGCAGGTTTAAACTTGAAAAGAACAGACTTTTATTAACTAATACAAAAAGGAAAGAAGGAGAGGAAAAAAACAACTAACAAACTCTTAGAATTAGAATGAAACCTTTCAAACATTCTTCCTCTATTACCAAAATTTCTCTCACTCTCATTAACAACATACAGAAATTACATTTAGAAACTTTCAGTCAGTTTTTCAATTCTAGAATAGTCTTTCTTCAATTCTTCTAGAGATTGGAGCATCTTTTACTCGCTATGGAACTAAAAACTGAAACAAAACAAGACAAAACAAACTTTTCATGATAACAGCCGCCCGGAAAACATTTATATCATGAAAATTCCTCCCATATTTACAGCTCTTTAATAGCTGTACTTCTGGGCCATAATCGATCCATGGGGTTTTTTTTTTTTTTAAAGACAAAACTGTTCAACAGCAAAAGTTCTCTTCTTCATCTTCTTCTCTAGGACAAAATTTCATTGCTCTGTCTAAATCTCCCAACAGTCACAATCATCTCAATACTGGCCCCGTCAATATAGTGTTCTTTTGCTCAGATTTACAATTTGAACCGTTCATCTCCCCATATTCTTTTATGGTTTAAAGGAAAATTGTCTCATTATATTACAGTCCATCACCATAGCTTATAAAAGATTTTAATGTAAAAATAAAACAACTCCTTATCTCTCCTCCACTTAAAATATCACCTTCAATTTCTGACTGTAGAATATCCTTATGCAGTTTCTCTATGTGTCTTCATTCTGTCCTTTCTTTCACTCCGGAGAGGATAGAAGCTTTCTGGTTTCATCTGAATACTTAAGAGGTTCACAAAAAGCAGCAGCCATGCCAAAGCAGTCACATTTACTAAAACAAGCCGTGCTGGGGCTGCAGAGCCATTCCTGGCTATAGTTCTGGCTGGATTCTTATGGTTAGAGAGAAAGAAAGTTAGTGGGTTCTTCTTTCCACCCCTCGGTCTCATTAGGGTTAAATTAGTCCAGAGTGAACTCCACTCAGAAAAGCCATCCCCGCCCGATCTGCGTGATCTTTCCTGGCTCCAAGACAGCCCTGAGGAAAATTCTCTCACCGACCATGCTCAGGAGAAGAAAACTTGAATTCCATCAGCCAGATATCAGCAACGAAGCTCACAGTTTGGCTCTGCGGTCTTTTTTTCCTTTTTCCCGGTCAGCCTGACTTGCTTCCCCCTCCCCCCCCAGGCCCGACGGCCACGTGGGGAGAGGGGGAGCAGAGAATGTTCGGCAGGAGCAGTTACCTGAGCCTCTGCCGGAAACCAAGAGAGCGATGATTCCCGGGTTTGCATTTAAAAAAGGTGTATCGTAAAAGGCGTACCCACGCTTTCATTGGTTTTATCAAATGTCAGTAATACACATTGGCCAATCACGGCCAAACTACTACAAGCCCCTAGGTAACTAAAGGATAGCAGAGAAAATGATTTATTAAACTGTGAAATATTACTACTATACAAACACAACCAGCTGGTTTGAATAAGTGTATGACATTAGGAGGCAAACTTTTATTATATGTGTAATGACAGCAAAAGATCTGTTATAGATTTGTGGGTTAATGAAGTATGCTAATAATTCTATTACTAGGCTGCAACCCAGCAGACCACTCAATCCTCACTAAAGGTAACATTACAGTGGTGACACAGAAGAGTAGACAAAAGAGAGGTTGACTCATGCCTTCAGTCTATTTTTGAATCATGCTTTGAATAATGCCCTACTTTTCTGTTAAAAATGACCAAATATCGCTCTGGTGGAAATATTATCGTCTATGCCTCCTTTAGTTTCAGTATCCCTTCCACATTTGATGATCTTAAGTTATAATGAGGACATAGAAACCTGCATTTACTAGCGATACAAGAGGTATCTATTATCTTTGTGGAATGATAACTGAAATCAGAAACATGTTCTTCTTGATAGACTGCTGGGTCTCTTGACTATTCTAAAAATAAGTTTCCAGGCTGCAATAGAAGGTGGTTAAGTCCAGGATTTCCCTTCCAAAGTTGCTACAATATATGAATATCTGTCTCTAAAACATTTTGTCTTTGCAACTATTTGAGTCTCAGACAATTACTAGTACCTTAATGTAAGCTTTAAAGTAGCAAAGGAATCTAACACCAGAGAAACTGGCCATACGAGCCTTACTTGTGTGTTTTCTCTTTTTCATTTAATTTTCCTTTTTTTTCTTTTCCAAACTTTCTCATTCTGCCAGATACATAAATGGTGCTATGTCCTGTTATGAAGATTGATTCACCTGAATGATTTCTCAACCCTGCTACAGAGGACAGTTTCTGAAAGATTAGGAAAGTGATGCCTAGATGCATTAACTGATTAAAATATGGAGGCTTAGTACAAGAAACTTCACCAGAACAGCTGTGAACCATAGTCTTACCTTCATGTGATAAAGCTCCAATTAATCATAAAGTTTTGCAGTATTGAAAAATGAGAGTTGTAAGTTTAGTGATTTTGGTATCCAGTTCTTTATAGGTGTTGATAACAGGTTTGGCTATGGCTCAGTTAAGGATAATAGAGGAGTCATTTTCTTCTGTGTTTTTTTTTAAATTATTTTTTCATTTCAGTGTTAGCATTTATTCTCTGTTCAATTCAGTATGAAAAATTTGGAAAGTGTTGAAAAGAGATGAAACATAATAGAAGAGCTATCCCACAATGAAGAAATTCAGATATCAGAATAAATTTTGTAAAAGACAAAAAATTATAGGAAATGTTAAGAAATAAGGACAATAAAATATATTGCACTCAGACTGAACGGAAACCATGAAACATTAACTGCTCATGTCTAGGAAAGGAAATGAACAGCAGTAGAAGCAGAAAAGAAACTGATAAGGCTTACAATAGCAATGGACAGCAATTGGTATAAATATTTAGAGTTTAATCATCAAGTCCTTAAAGAGAATATGCCCTGTATTCCAGAGGTGACTTTGAACTAAAGTCATATAGAAACATTTTCTAGCAAAGCAATATGCAGTATACTTTTCTATCTATATTTCCAACTGTGATTTTTAATTTTCTGATTTGAGGGTCAGTTTTTTAAATTAGATGACTGGATATTTTGGAGACAATTTGTTAGAACTGAAAGGAAGCAGCAAAGTCTTACTAAAATGTCTTTATCAAACAACACACAGCAGTTGAGGATCATCCATCCATCCATCCATCCATCCATCCATCCATCCATCCATCCATCCATTCATCATTTCAATACTATGTCTAATGGTATTGTCTAGCTCTTCAAGCTATTTGACAAGCAAACAATATATCTGCTTCTCAGCCTAGGCACTTTCAAAGAAAATTTTCTAACCCTATAGGCAATATACATAGTGGAAAATCATTTGCTTCAATAACATTTCTGCTATATTTTTGAGTCACCAAGAGTTACAGAAAAGAACCAGAAACATGTTTTAACTGTTATTTTGCAAGCAGTTATTTAAAGAAGGCCCCTTCATATGTGGGTTCTTTTCTTCACAGTGTTCTGAGGAAAATTGCACCTGAAAAGTAAATTGGCCCTAAATTGGGGCTCAAGAAGTGAGTAATTTTCAGTACTAAATTTAAATTTTAATACTAAAACTAATTTTCAGTTTTATTTTCCAAAGCACTGAGAACAAATGTCTACTAAATCTAAAGAATATTTGCATCATATCACTAGAAAGATGAAAGAACTACCACAAAGGTTATTTGAGTCTAAATTGTCTGCTGGTATTGATTTTTGAGAGAAGATGAACCCTACAAGTACTAGTTAATGTCAATTGTGTTGCTAAGGAGAGCAATACAGTAACTCAGTCATATGACCCAGAGATTTCATGTCAGAAATGCAAACTATATTTACAATAAAGCTCTGCCTTTGTAAAAGCTTAGTAGATTCATTTTTAAATCATTCTAACTTGTTTTTAACTTCTTCTGACTGGAAACTGCTTAGTTGGTGTCTAGCATATGGAGATTTTAAGTGCGTGTAACCTCTTTTTGCAGCTTCTCTTCTTCTCTTAGGGAGAGGAAATAGGACCGCTTTTCAATCCTATTGGCAGGGAAATGTGCATGGCTTCATGTGTCACTGTAAATGAACTGATTTTACACACTAAAGGTTTGCCCAGCTAGAGATAAGGTTCATCTGCAGTTCTGTCTACCAATTTCCTGTCCTTGTAAAAGAAATCACATCAGTCTGTTACAGAAAACAAGACTGGAAGTAGAGACCTCGCTCAAAGGAAGGATGAACTGAATGTTCAGGATGAACTGATGAACTGTATTTGTGATAGATATTTGTTCAACTTTCTTCTGAAAGTAACTAGTGATGAAAATTCCATGGTCTCTTTCAATATATAATTTTCCTTACTACTGAAGATTTTTCTTGCTATTGAAGAACTCTCTAAGGAAAAGCATTCTGTATTTTGAATCACTGATCATTCTCACTACTCAACTGTCCTACCACCATTTGATTTGTATCCTTCAGTTGCTGTGACCAGACTGGAAAGTGTGCTAATCTCTGCTTGTAAGGTTTCAGCTGGGTAGTAGGAGGGCTATTTCACACTCTAAAATGAGGTTTCTATTGCGTGTGTGTATTTTAGCAGCTTGATGTTCATGATTCCTGATCACATTATGATTCACTATATCTCCCTTACTTCCACAGAGTGTGGTATGGAATTTTGCCTCCATCCTTAGTAAACTGCATCTTTTTCTATGTGCCTTCTCCCAATGTAATGTGTGGTTCAAATCCCAATTGATTCTGCTGTCTGATGTGTTTGCTGCTGCTTTCAGCTTGCAGATTGAATGCTTGTACTCTCCCATCATAATCATTAAAAACGTGCTGAACAATAGCGGGACAGACTCATGCAAAACCTTGCTTTGTGTGTTGCCCCATTTGATAATGAACTAGTGCTGACTCTTCCTGGGCAACACTATTATTATAACTATTTTACCCTATTTTGTGGTATGAACATCTTACGTTAAACAAATGTCAAAAACCCGGACAAAGGTGAAATATCTTCCTCCTACTGCATCTGTCCCTTTACCAAAACCTATAACTCTCTTGCAAAAAGAAATTAGATAAACATATCTTGTTTTTCATGGTGCCCATCAGTCTTCTTTTCTGTTTTTACAGCTTATTTTTAGAATTCTTTGACAGTATTTTCCCAACAATTAATATTTAACTGCTCTATAATTTTCTCACTCTTACCCACTTTTACTGCATTTAAAGCAAAAGTAATTTTTCTGCTCTTCTGTAGCCCTCTAGTCCCTTACAAATTCTCAAAAGCAAAACTGAGTTTGACTCTTCTAACAGTTAGTCTTGTAGGCTGAATTTCATCAGCACTGTGTAATCAACTGAGAATCACTAGCCAATTATATACCTTCTGTAACCTGGCTGCTGACCGCTACTGATGCTAGTTGTCAGCAAGTTTAATCTTTATCAGATATTTGCTAGAAGCTGAAGCTCATATTTACAAATAAAATTTTCATATTCTTTTTGGTTTTGTCTGTAAATTACATTTGCTTGCCATTTTATTTTCTGCTTGTCACTGAGGAGTTTGTGAAATATTTTTCCTGCTATCCTTTGTGTCTCATGCCTTTTGTGAATGATTTCATATGATAACTCGTGACATTTTTCTTACAGTAGAGAGCAAACTTTGTCCAAGGATTTGTATTTCTTCTCTAGTCTGCATTCAGACTACAAAATCCTGTGGCTGCGTGGTGCAGGATTCCTGATACGTCTAGTAGCTGGAGAAACTGGTAGTCTCACTAGCGGGCAAGGTAACTTGTCATTCACCCCTTCAGTGCAGTAGAGTCCCAGTGGGTCTTACCTGGATGCAATGAAAAATATCTCTAGCAGAAAATAATGCTTCTTATGTATATGCATAGAAAAAAAAAAACAGAGAGAAAATGAAAAAAAGAAAATTAACTCACTTAGATGAAGTCTTGGTTTAATTGATCCCACTGAATCCATTTGTTTAGTTATTTAGAACTCTTCACCTATTGATGCTCCCCAGGTAATTATCCATCAGTAACATTAACTCTTCAACGCTTGCCAATATTAGTAGTACTTACTATTTTCCAAGCCTGAGCTGCTTCAGATAATTCTGAGCAGGTTCATAAATATTTGTGAAACTGTATAAGAAATCAAGACTGAGAAAGTGATGCAAAAATGGTATCGTTTATGACCCCCTTCAAAAACTTTTTAACTGCATTGATTTTCTTCAGTGACTTTGTATTGGCTGACAGTATGGAGCCGTCTTCATGCTAATTTATGTTTTGAAAATTTTAGCATGAAATTATGAATGTTATTTCCCACAGCGTTCTCCTGGGGAAACTGGCAGTTCATGTCTTGGATATACCTGCTTTCTGCTGGGTAAAAAACAGCTAGAAGGCTGTGGACAGAGAGAGGTTGTGGATGGAGTTACATCCAACTGGCAATTGGTTACTTGCAGTGTTCCACAGGCCTCAGTGTTGGGGTCAGTCCTGTTTAATATCTCATCCATGATCGGGATGAGGGGACTGAGTGCACTATCAGTTAAATTTGCAGATGAAATGAAATCGGGTGGGAGGAGTGTTGATCTGTTGGAAGGTGGGAAGGCTCTGCAGAGAGATCTGGAGAAGCTGGGTCAATGGGCGGTGGGCAGTGGTATGAGGTGCAATGAGGGGATGTTCTGGGTCCAGTACTTGGGTCACAACAGCCCGTGGCAGTGCTACAGGCTGGGGGAAAAGTCTGGAAAGCTGCCCAGCAGAAAAGGACCTTGGGGTCCTGGTCGACTCCAGTGAACATGAGCCAGCTGTGCCTAGATGGCCAAGAAGGCCAACGGCATCCTGGCCTGTGTCAGCAATAGTGTGACCAGCAGGATCAGGGCAGCGATTGTCCCCCTGTACTCAGCACTGGGGAGGCCACACCTCGAGTGCTGTATTCAGTTCTGGGCTCTGCACTACAAGAAAGACTTTGTGGTGCTGGGGAAGGCGCTGGAGCACAAGTCTTGTGAGAAGCAGGAGCTGAGGGAGCTGGGTTTAGTCTGGAGAAATGGAGGTTTGGGGGGAACTTACCACTCTTTACAACCACCTGAAAGAAGATTGCAATGAGATGGGGAATCAGTCTCTTCTCAGGAGCTGGTCTTAAGTCATGTCAGAGGTTTAGAGTGGATGTCAGGACAAATTTCTTCACAGAAAGAGATGTCAGATATTGCAAGAGGCTGTTCAGGGAACTGTTTTAGTCACCATTTCTGCAGGCATTCAAACTGTGTAAATGACACTTGGGAACATGGTTTAGTGGTAAAGATGGCAGCGTTAGCTTAATGTTTGGACTCAATTATCTTAGAGGTCTTTTCCAACCTAACTGATTCCATGATTCTATTCTTCTACTTCAATATGATTAAATACTTTTGCTTTATAAATTTTATATATTAAATAATATATATTTAATAAGCACAACAGACACTTTATCACTAAACAAATACAGAAATATTTTCAACACTCAGCCATTCATAAAAAATCCAGACAGGAAAAGAAGTGCATAGTAAAAGAAAAGCGTGACATAAGTTCAGCAGTATGAAATCCTAAGATATAATTTTTGTTATATCAGTATTGTAAATTTATGAACTCTGAAGTTGGATAGTTTCAGTGTTTGTAGCATCTCCAGAATGCAAAATTTGTCGAAGATAACCTGTTTATTGTAGATGCCAAGTGAGAAGAAAAAAGATAAAATCTGATGTGTGTGCAACTGCTGCCGGTTGGGATTTTTTATCTTGGTATTGTGAGAGCTGTATTGTTTGCAACACCTCCTAATTCTGAAATATTTTTTACATTTCATCTGTCATCAAAGTGAATATATTCTTGACTTTTTCCAGTGCTTCAGCCAATGTAATATTTTCCCAAGAGAAGCAGTTTTGCTTTGAGGAACATCAAAAGAGTCAATGTTTGTTTGGCAAGACTTTCTAAATGCATACAGGCCTGGAATTGAATATTCTTTCATATGAGAGAAAAATCAACTTGAAACACTAAGGAGAGACTTAAGAGGAAAAGAGTTCATGGATTCATGCAGCAGAAATGGCCAAAGCAGTGACAGCTTTGTGCAGCAATTCTTTAAACTACCCCTTCCTAGATCAGTAACAATTCTGCCATAGAGACCTGTCTTTTAATTTGTTGGTAGAGAAAACATTGCCAGACACCTTCACTTTTGCCACAATCTCTGTGGAGACTAATGCAAATCCAATGTCCTGCCTGTCTTTGGGAAAAAACAGGGAATGTTCTGTTCTCTAATACTGCCAAGCACTAATATTCAACCTTCTTCCTGGCCTTGAACTCAGCAGGCCCGTGGTGCTTTGGGAGTGCCGTGGGAATGGACAGGCGGCTACTCCTCTCTGTGGAGGACTAGGATGTTGGAAGTGGGATAGCAATTAAGTGAACGTTTTTTATCTTGTAGTGGTAGCAGAGCCTATGCTGCTCTGCCAAAATCACTAACACTCCTTTCCTCTGAGGTGTAAAACCAAACGGATGTGTATGTCTGGTTAAGAGTGTAACCAGAAAAATAGAAATGCTTACTGCGTAGTTTCCATCATGTGGATAAAGTAGAGCATTTGGTCCTTAATAAAGAGTTACACTGTAAAGAAATGAGATTCTACACTGACTCTTTTTTATCAAATTATTGCAAAAGTTTTTCTCAAAATAAAGATGTTTCTGTCTCATTACTCCACTGGCCTCTCTCATCAAAATTTCTCACAAGCACCAAGAAGGTAGTTCTTATGTGTGGCTTCAGTACGTGCAAAAGAACTGACTTCTCACAACTGTGATTTCAGTCATTGCAATGCAAAGTTTATAGCTGCTGCCTCCTGGTCTCTTTTGTCTGGAGCTCAGGGGTAGTATAAATGTGATTGTGTCAGCCTGCCAGGTGGGGCACATTAGTGTGCATGTGTAAAAAACACTGCTATAAAAGAAATGGTGAGGACATGAGTTGTAAAGTTGTGATTGTGAAGATTTTAATACTTGTTTTTTTCTTTGTCTGGATCAAGTTTATAATTGTATTTCACTGCCTGGCTGTGGTGCTGATATTTTGTTTTGTTTGTTTTTTGGGGTTCTTGTTTCGCTTTGGTATTTTTTTTTTCAAGAATGTGGGATAGACTGTTGTTGGGATTTGGTACTTTTTAAGAAATAATATTAGGCATAACAAGATCCCCTCCCCTCGGCCCTCCCTGCCCCACACCCCCATCCCCTTTTCCCCCTGGATTATTGTGTACTTGTCTGACAAAAAGACAAAAGACGTAGCTAAAATTAATGTTAAAAGAGAAGCATATAGACTATATAGTAATTAAATTTTAGTTAAATCCTGAGGGCAGGGACAAGCGTGCATTTTGTGTGTTTTGCTCTATACTTCAACATAGATACCCCACCGCTGCAACAGGTTAAATCCTGTAGAAAGGACTTAACAAATGAGGAACCCAAAATTATTATCACTTCATTTCTCTTCATTTCTACAAGGCTAAAATAAATAAAATAAACAAAATGATGCCTTGTTTCTTTTGTCTCTGAATATGAATAAAACAAACAAATAAGCTAACAATTGTTTCAGTTCCAAATGTTCAATTGCACAGAAAATATTTATAAATCACTCCTGCTTTGTTTCTGAGCTTTGACTGAATTTAACCTTGTTAGAAAGAACAGAAGGGGAAAAATAACCTCAACCCGACTCCTCTCATGGCTTGATTGCTTCTCTCCCCAATTCCCATTGCCTGTAATGCTGCTGTTCAGGCTGTATTTTAAGCTTGAGCCTGTGGAGATGCCATTCAAACTTAGTGTTTACCAATGGTTACCACAGAGTGGTAGCTCAGAAACCTCCTGAGTTTTCCTATACTTGTCTCAAATACCTCTCAGCATGATTAAATTGTAACTTTTAATGGTGAAACTAGAGTTCAGCTTGAATGGTAAAACCAGCAATTTATGTGAAAATTGCTTAGTGTTTTTTGTGGTTTTTGATTGGCTTAGGGTATTTCACATGATCAAACAGGAAAATCTTTCTCAGTAGAAATAATTTGCAGAGTTTTGCAGAAGCATGAGGTGTATTTTAGCTGAGGAAAAAAGAACAGCTCTCTTTATTTGTATCTGGTCATCTGTTTGAATGCGATCTTTTTATTATCTGCTGTAATTCTCACAGGGATATTTCATTTATTTATGAAATTAAGTATTTTCATAATCTCCTGATTTTCAAATGGAAAATGTTTGTTTTACTGAAAATTGAATTTGCTGTTCATGGATAGATTGGTGAAGACTGTATACTATGCTTATGAAGGGAAACATTGATAAATCTAGAAAAAGCTTAAGCCTATCTATCTCTTCACTCTGACTTCAGACAGAGACCGTTTTAGATTGCATTAGGGTTCATGCTGTCATTCTCATTTCAATTAGGTGACTGAATAATTTTAAATTTTTGTTGGCCTGAAAAAAAGGTCAAATGCTTCTTGATTTTGGTGAAGTTTATCTCAAGATTTTAGAGTTTAAATATAAAGTAGACTTTCTAAGCACAACATATATATCTTCAATACTGCCATGCAGTTAAGACACTTTCAAATAGCTAAATGGTTTTGGTGTATAAGATACTATGCTCTTAGACTCCAGTTTCTATCATGGCATTATAGGACCAATGGTATAGAAGCTTTTTTGTAAGCAGATATATAGTTATTCAGTTTAAAGTATGTTTCCAAACCAATACAATCTTTTTCTGGGATACATTAAATTTTATATATTTTAAGAGGAAGTTTGCAGCAATGTTCTACCCTTAAAACTGCCTGTTTTAGTAGATATTCTGACTCTGGTCTTAGCATAATGTTTTTCTCCAAAACTGTGCAGAGATTGTTATGATCTGATTCTTAAGTTAGGGCTTTGTCTAATTTCAGATCACTTTGGGCTGTGTTCCTGGCAAGGGGATAATCACCAAATGAACAGGCCAGATTGTGTCATCTTCCAAACAGTAGAGATTGCAGGGCATTTTCTTGAGGAACTTTTTTCCATTTGTGATCATGTGTTTCCTCTGATTTACTCCCATTAGCAGGAAACAAAGAAGATATAGAGCCTCTCCCTCTTTTTCTTTATGTCAAAGGGTTTTCTTAACCTGGGAGTAGTTCTCTGGTCATTAGTCAGCTCAGTATAGATGATGGCATGGCAAGGAGTCTACAATGTTTATAGATAATTTTAGTTACGGGTTATTTATGTCTTAGCAAGCATAGCAGTTACTTGACACTGAATAGTATCTGAGTAGTGCTTTCTAGAAATGGATCAAGATGAATGCCTCAAGATGAATATGGCTTATGGACATAATTTTGCTTTGCTTCTGTCATGTACAGACTTCTTCCAAGCACAAAAGAATGCTTTTATTTCATAAGGAGTTGGTCTTTGTTTCTCTACCAGAACAGATTAAAATATGAAATGTAGCACAGTAAATTGATGAAAACAAATAGTGCCTTTTATTTCCTGATGATAAACTGTGATCTAAATTAGGATCACAATTAAAAATACATAATTATAGCAACAATTAAAATTGAGAGCAACAGATGGCTTATTACTTAAAATCCTGTTTCACAAATCAGACTGTGAGTGTTAAAAGGCACTAATTGCCACACTTTAAAGTTATTTGGCTGTAAAATCTGTTTAAAGTCACAATCATGGTAACAGTATCTAGAGAGGTAATTATGAATTAAAACAAAAGGGAAAGATATGCATATTTTTTAAATACACATGCAACTCCTTCCTGTAGTCTAAACAATGCACAGCACATAGGATTACATGGTCTGAAGTGGGACTACTACTTCACGTCTTCTCCAGTATTCTGCAATCACCATCAATTATGTAATGCACTTCTAAAGGATTGTCTGACAAAATAGTCGTGTGGGTGAGCGGACAGATGGCACAAGTGTAACAGAGAGTGAGCAGCGGTCCTGCAGTCATGTTCTTGACACGTGACCAGTGCTTGGTTCTTCCCCCAACCAAGCACTGGTCACCTCTCTTCTGAGAGACAGACATCTGTATCTTGGCCAAGTATGGCTGGGATATGTAAGACCCCAATTTGCTTTCCTGCTCCAAAGCATAATCACGTGTCCTTGCAATGAAATGATATTACAGACTTTTAACTGTGGGTGTGTGTACTTCAAGGCCCTAATGAGAATGTCATTTGTAGACTAATGAAAAATCTTTTTTTTCTAACAAATCCATATTGGATTTTTTCCCTAAACTATAACAAATAACTGTATACACCCTTCTGTAAAGGCCCAGGAGCCTGCCAGAAAGTTGTTAGTCTCCGAAATGTGGAGGTAGAGATGCTGAGTCCTCACAGCAATACCCAGCTCAGGGTTACATAAGACTTCTCCCACAGTACTTTGCTATTTCATGTTAATTTTCCCCAGTTCTGTTCTCCCCATTGGCCCAGACCGCCCCTGTTTTCCTTATATGGTTATCCCCTGGAATGTTCTCCCCTCTCCTGAGCCCCATTGGCTCCAGTTGGCTGCATTGCCCCGCCCCGGTACCCGGTTGGCTCTCCCCAATTGTTGGTTGCCCCGCCTCTGCACCACTTTTTACCAGTTCCCATTGGCCCTTCACCCTCAGGTCCGCCCCTGTCGTTCCGTATTTAATCCTGTGCCTAGAGGGTCCTCTTTTCTTCGTCGTTGGACCTCTTGACCCCTTGGGTGGAGTAAACCTCATCCATGGAACTGTATAGCAAAACACCCCCCCCCCCCCCTCCATGGTGAGGATGCACCGCGAGCTTCGG
>WAAG01060237.1:19449-51340 GCA_013390105.1 Tichodroma muraria | reverse complement strand
CAGGCTGCAGCCAGCCCATCTCTATCATTCTAAAAATGCACTTAATTAAGAAGAAAGGAAGAGTTTCATCTGAGATAGATCTTTGATGGCAGCAGGGCATGATGTAGCTCTTACATGTCAGCACAGAGTGATTTATGTGACTCACATCCATAAAATGGATGTGTTTTTATAGTCATCCTGGAAGTTTCAAAAGCCTGATGCCACCACTGAAAATCCCAATAGCAGCATTCAAGGAGACCTGGGGTAATTCAGATAATTAAGAACAAACTCAGACAAATTGTGGTTCTAGATGGAATCAGTCTCTCCCAAGACCTTTTCCAGCATGACACTGTTATTCCTATCACAGCACTTGTGCTGGTTTCTCGGGCTGGAAGGTTCAGAAACAACACCCTGTAGTAAAGGCACAGCAGCAAAGGAGGAAGGAAAGGTTAATTTGTGCTTCTCTTTCCTCATCTTTACATTCTAAAAGCCACAGGCTCTCTAAAAGGGATGGCTTTTGTGCAGCAGGGTGACAGAGAAAGACAACAAATATAGTAAAGAGAAAGAATTTGATGACCTCTTGCAGGACCCCAGTCTAGTGTCAGTCACAAACTATCTCATGAGAAGAGGAACTAGAGATGCCATATATACACTTATACATATATATAATATACATATGAAGCTTTCATAGAGTTAACATGTGATTTTTTGATTCAATCTTCATCTTCTGATGAGGTTATGGATTCCTAAGTCTCTTTCTTTTACCCGAAATCTCTGAATGCAGATCAGAGAGATATTTTGCTTTGTGAACATGGCTTTCATCACATTAACACACTAAATCCACTCTCCTGGAAGGAATGGTGCCTTTAGTTGAGGCAACCACTCAGATAAACCACTGGGGCACAAAGCATAGACATTAAAATAAAACATTAATTTTGTCTGTAATATGTCAAAAAGAAAGTAAGAAAAGGGAACAGATGTCCTGCAGATTGAAGCCAGCCAAGCTAATCATTAATTTTGCTTTGTTTAATTGCAGTGTGCTCTGCCTTACCGTTTGCTGCAGGTCAGGTATGATAATTCGAATCACTAAAGTGTTGCTCTGACTGTCTTCCATTCTGCTGCTTGGCTTTTCTGCAGTTGCTCTAATTGTGTCATAAATAGTTTCTTCTTTGGAGCTGTCTGATTCAGACTCAACAGAATAGTCAGAGAAGCTTTGTGCCATTTCATCTTCACTTGATGTCGGGCTACGAGGCATGTTCAAGTTTTTTTATCCTGCCAATACAAAGGAGAAAAAGAAAAATCTAAGTTACAGTTCAAGTCTTCAAAATGAACCAGCCACAATTTTTTTTTTCTTGGAAATAACATGCATTTAACAAGGAAGTTTTATGGTTTATCCTCCTTTTATTTCTTTCTGTCAATTACGTGGGTAGGCAGAGTGTAAAGGAAATAAATCTGGCTACCAATTTACTAGAGAAGAGGAAGGGCAGGAGAAGGAAAAATGAGTAATAAAAAAGAAGATGACCTTCCTTCCCAGGCACACCCAACCTCCCAAAGGATCCAGAAAAAACAGCATAATTACCCAGACCTGTGCTAGCCAGCACTGCTGTAAGCTGTGCTAAGAGCTAGGTCTGGCTTTGAAGTCTTCTCCTCCCAGTAAAAAGACATTTCAGGAAATTAATGTAAATGCTAAACTAACATCATCCTGTACATCAAGAATCTGCACAGGTGAGGCTTCCATAAAAGTCAGTATTCCCAAATAGTGGAACTAACCAAAAAAATTAAATCCTACAGGGAGCCAGATAGACACAGATGCTGCTCTGTGGTTTGTGGTTCACACAACATCCTTTTAAACCAACATCACCCAAATCTGTCCATTATACATATTCAGAGTTTAGAAGCAGTTTTAATCTGTGATAGTTTAGGCTAAAATGAAAGTCATGTTTATTCCAGACTAAAGACATTTGTAATCAGGGGTCTCACACCGAGAACATCAGAACATTTTCCTTCTGGGCTTTTCTACCTACAAGAGCAAAAGAATTTTTTTTGTCCCACAAACTCAAAGCTGCTTCAGGATATCAAAATTATTATTCTATGGAAAAATGGTGGAAAACATTTACAGTGGAAAAAACTGAAAAGACCAACAATAAATTCAAAGTGCTTGGACACCATTTAATTTTTCAGATCTAGGAGACCAGAAAAATGTATTATTATTTTTCTTTTTTTCCTGTGAGTAATTCTCCAAGACAATCCCTCTGCTTTTTAATTCAAAATAAAAAAATCAGTTNAAAGAAAGAAAGAAAGAGAAAGAATCAAACAAGCAATTCCACTGTCAGCTCACATTTAAAAAGAGACAGCAAAGCAAAAGTGAAGCACAGAAGGGTGAAGTGACTTGACCAAGGTCACTCATAAACCAGGTGACTGTACTGAGGTATCCAAATACACATTTTCTATACTGATCTCTCAGCTAGATCAGCCCAAGTAAATAAAGTCAAACAACAGTAAGGGATAAAAGAACATTTTTTACCACTGTGTCTAACACTTTAGTTTAAGCCAATTTAGTTTAAGTCATTCCCTCTTCAGTGCCCGGCACTGTCCCAGCTGTGACTCCACAACAGGGACCAAAGGCTGCCACTGCCATTTCCCATTTTAGGATGCCCATAGGTTGGCCAGGCAGTGGTGAGTCAGGCCTGAGGCTGGAGGTCAAGGACAAGCACTCCCACAGCACATCACATCACATCCCATCCCCACATCATCAAGCCTTATTGTTGTTTCTGATGAAGGATAATTCCAGCGTTATTACCCTCAGCGATAATTACTAATGAAGACAAAACCAGTGCATTCAGAAATCTGAAAGCAAGCCAGTTCACAGCAACTTAATGCAAGGCTCTATTTACAAAGGAAAGCTCTGCAGGGAGCATTTCATTTTTTTGCTGCTTCACTGAACTGTAGATTAATGCTGCTCTCCAAAGCACCTTAAGTCAATAAAAAGCATAAACATTTCTGTGGCTTCTCTATTTATCTGACACTGCTAAAACACGTGAACCAAAATACAGCAGGGCAATACACAGAAATTAAGGGAATAAAAGACACAGGCCAGTGAGTGTGAGCAGAAAGACATAAAGATCATCACGTGGTTTGTCTGTCCCTAAAGCCATCTGAGAGCACAACACATTCCAGGACAGTGGATTCGACAGGGAGCAGTAAACTGTATAGTATACAGCAGCCAAATAAAGAGCTGAGTTAAGAGGAAAAAACTTCCCCAGGTTTTGGCAAGCAGATTTTCATGCAAAAACTACCCAGGAATATCTCATTCTAGAATAAGAAAGGGAAATCTCCAGCTGAAGAACCAGCTTCCAGGAATCAAGCCTTTAAGTTTAATAAATAATGGGCCAAAGAACTCCTTGGAGACACGTCAACAAGGCACAAGACACCGAATCTTCTGGAAAATAATGCACAAGTTAAGCATGGAGACGATAATGAAAGTCTGTATCCACAGTGGCAAAACAAACAGGATATGGGTCCCACAAGCACAGTGGAGAAACAGACCATTTAAACAGCATTTTTTAAACAAGACTATTTGAATACTGGAGAAACTGGCAACTTGCTTGGCTCAAGTTGTGTGGAAATGGAAGATCCCACCGTTTGTTAACCAGAGCCACCGGCTATCACAGCTCCCACAGGGAAGGTGCTATCTTTTAGGAACTGCTTCACTTTTTTCCCAAAGATATTCCAAAAGATTTTTCCACAACCAAACTTACTATATGAGGAAAATAAGGCAGCTTACCCAGCTTACTATACTATACTATACTTGTATAACCCATGAAAATATTGCATCCCAGGTCCCTAATTCCCAGCTGGCAATTCATTGGTTCAATACAGCTGAAACATAGATTAGGTTTATCATGGTTGTCTGGGATGCCATTTTTCCTTTTCTTTAAAAAAAAACCAAAAACCCAACAGATCACAGGATTCCTACAGTCAAACTGATTGTGTTTTGTTTGTGGCTGCTTTTGGAGTAGAGAAGTGCTAAGTGCTGACAAGATTCTCTGTAAATGAATAAAAACAGATGTCATTATCATCTTGGCAATAAACACACAAGGAAAAGTATCACGCCAACAGGATTTGTTCCACCTCATGTCCTCTGTCCACACTTCTCAACTCCTGGACACTGAGTGTGTCCTGGCTCCAGGCACTGTCCTGCCCTGGCCTCTGCACATCCCCTAAGCAAAGCAAGCTTGAGCTGCAGCTAATTAAACACCCCTTTTGACACAGGAAGGCCACAAAAAGCAGGAAGATGAGAGAGTGAAAGGATGGCTTTATGGTCCTCTTATTATTGGACTTTTCCCCCAGCACCTTGCCCTTTAGCTCGGTGGGAGCAGCAGGACGTGCACCCAGCCTCTAGGGCTATGGCCAGGTGATGCTTCTCAGACCAACAGGCCAGATGAAAGAAGCAGAGCTCAGACTGCTGCCTTCCCTTTACAGATGCTATTTTTAGATTTGTTTTTTTCCTCTGTCCAGCCTGCAGCTTTCAGAAAACCTGCTGGAATTTCTTATTCTGCCATTTGCTGCCACTGTGTTACCATTAAGGAGAGTTTGAAACAGTCCAAACCATGACCATCAAACTGCCTTTTTCTCCAAAAAATAACCTTACAGGAACATTTTAAAAGGCTGGAATTAAACAGTGCACAGGCTATCAAATGGGAAAAAATCAGAGCTCACACCCAGAGCTCACACTCAGGGTGAAAGGTGTGCTCCAGTGAGAGCAAACAGTCACAGCAGGGGAAAAACCAAGAGCGGCAACAGATTAATCTATTCTTTGGAGCCTCGAGGCTGTTAAACATCATAGAAAAAGGAATTTAATAAATATATATGTTTACATTTATTTGTATCTTAGATATTGTAAACTTGATGTGAAAGGGTTTAAAATATCATCGATAGGGAGACACACCAGACAGGGGATCTTCACTGAACATCCACGCATAATCAGAAAAACCCACTGTAAAAACCACGTTTGAAAATCTTCAGCTTAATTATGGCTCTGTGTGATTTTTGTTGACCCCACAAAATACTGAACCCTCCTGGTCTTGTTTGTCCCTAAAACACAGCTGAGGCACAAGCACCAAATGTCTCGTCCAAGGCCACCAAGGCCAGGTTTCAGAACAAGGTTTCGGATTCAGGGGTCACTGGCTCCTAGTCGAGATAAGACCAATCTATTTTTATATAAACACTCATTTGCACAATAGCAGCCCTGTTGCCTGCAGGGAGAAGCCCTCCAGACTGCTGCTGTCAGGCCAGCTACAAACCTACCTGTGGGAATATCTGAGATACAGACTGGGCTCTGTTATGGGCTGTGTAATGCCATGAACCAGACTGTGAGAAAAGATTGCTGGGAGAGGAACAGTCACTGCTAGAAAGAGGTATTTAGTAATTAACTCTGAAGGAAAACTATTCAGGAAAGGGATTTCTGTGTAAAACCTGCCAGAGCTCCCAATATTTGGATTCTGTGACTTTACTGAGGATTATACATATCATCTCAAGAACCAGCTTGACGAGGCACTACATTAAAATGCTAGAGAAGATCATCAAAGAAAGCATTTTCTTTTCTAATTATAATAATATTAGAACAAAAACGCGCCTCAGACAGAGCTGAAGGTGGGGGGTTGAGTCCCAGCATGCCATGCATTTCACACCTCCCCATGGTTGGGCAGAAAGGGTCATGCAGAAGAAAATTTGAATTGAAGACCAACTCCAAATGGCAATTTGCAATTTGATGGGTTCAAAGTCCACCTGCACTCCAGCTTTAAAGCTGGCAGTAAGGAGCATTGCATCTCAAAAAGCAAGCCCACCCTCCTTCTCACCCCAGAGCACTCTACCCTTGTCCCCAGACTGCTTTAACAGAAACAGTGAAGCAAAACAAAGCACTGATCCAGGTCAAACTCCAGGGTTTTTTTTGTTCAGGAGGTTAGTTTCAACATCCATCACACCTCTGAACTGGATCACTATGCAAATGTTTGCAGAAGCAGCAGGAGAAAGATGGCACAGGGCCAGAAGTGAACTGCCAGGGCTGGAAAAGGGCAGAACCACTTCACCCAAAGGCAGCATTAATGTCTGCCAGCACGGAGTGGATCTGAGACACCGCTGCCCAAGTGACAAGAAAGAGATCTCCATAAACAGAGCCATCTGATTAACCCCAATGGAAATGTTATCAGCACCCAAATTCCACAACTCCAACCAGGGCAGGGCTGAAAGCCACAGACACAAAACTCAGCCAGGCAAATGCAAAACCTAGAAGAAAATATCTACAAGAAGAAAGCTGGAACATGCACAAGGAGTGCTAAACAACTCACAGCAAAACCTCAGGGAAGTTGAGGCACTTGGAGCTCCCCTGTTGTCCCAACTCCACCAGACAGGGACAATAACCACCCTGATTACAGCTTTATTCCCCATTCAGCAGTCCCTTACCTAAATTCACTCCCTGGTGATGCATTTCTGATCTTTCTGTGAAATAACTGAAACACCCAGATAAATATTTTAGAAGATGAGTGCTCACACAAATACTACAGTACCAGAATGATGAGCAAAAATTCCTCCTATACTTTAATCTGAAGCTATTGTTTCTCAGTGTGGCATCTCGTGCTTCCAAACTGAATTATTGATTGGAAATCAATATTCAGAATCAATGGCCATATCCATTGGTTCTCATCAGCATCACCAGGAGATTGTTTTTACTGCTCTGTTAAAGAGCAGATTATGCAGCCTTGATTTCTTTGCTGGGTGATCAGCACAAGTGTCAAATTATTTTGCAAAAGGGCTCAAGAGTGAGACTTCACCCCAGCTTTTTTTTTTTAAAGGAAACAAAGAAGAAAATTGTGGGAAGAAATTGTTGGACCTGCCACTTATTTCTGAGTTCTCTTGTTCATGTATATTTGCACAGACTTGACAAGAAGAGGCCCCGTTAACTTTTGGCATTTAGAGTCTTAAATGCCAACATCATATGATTAAAGTAGGTCTGTAAGCAGGTAATTTTTTTTAATTTTAGTATTTTTAAGCATAGGTACTTCACCATTATCACTGCTGCACACACACAAAATCTACATAAGCCGCTGATTTCTGCAAATACAGGGTAGTTTTTTGAGTTCCTTTCGTTACCAAGCAGCTTTGGATGCTAAATTTGTCCTTTGTTCACTGTCTCTTCTACTTAGCATTTGTTTTCCCTGTAAACTATTCAGCTGGTCATGGTATCTTCATGGAAAGGCTGAAGTTCAGCCAGGCAGATGTAAAGAGACATTTTGGGGAAGGATAGATACAACAAATACAGGATACAAGCAACTTCTGCTGAATGAGGAAGGCTGGAAGACAGGCAGAGAAGCAGATGTAGAAAAAGCTTTTGAATGTCTGAAGTAGAATTTCAACATGAAAACATTTGAAGTAGGATTTCAACATGAGAAAACAGAACCTGCAGGCAGGAAGAGGAACCAGGTGTAAAGATTTAGCACAGGGTGAAACAGTAAAATTGGTTAGAATGGTTAAAAATGCTTAAAAAATGATTCAAACACATTAATAGGGAAAACAAAGCAAGTATTTATAAATGTTAACCAGCACAGGGAAGTTTGCAGTAAAGGCCAACTCCCAGGGGAAATACAAGTTCTTAAGTGGCTTCTTTTAAGCCCCTGCAAGGTTTCCAGAGCAATTCTGGCTGACCTTTATTTAAAGGTCCTTCTTCCAGACAGGGAATTAGACTCAGCCCCGTGAGCCCCACAAAGGTACCTTCCAGGCTCTGTTCATTTCCACAGTTGCTTTTAGCATGGCCTCTAGTTTTCACATTTATTAGAATTTCTGCTTTCCAAGAGATAGACAACAGTGCTCCTAAGGCATTCTTTAAGTACTCCTTGCAGTGGAAATAGTTTATATAGTTTACTTATGGCAAAATAATAATCACTTTTAAGTATCAAATAAGATCCTCACAGGAATCACATGCACTTAGTTGTAAAAGCAACATTCAGTTTGAAAATTCACCTGTTTAGTATGTATTGTTCCAGAATTCTAAACCATTTTAAACAGAAGATAAACAACAACAACAAAAAAAAAGCTAAATAAGTAGCAGATAACTAATTCAAATACGGTGAAAAACAGCAAAAATGTTTTAGGAAATGCACAAAGCACATTGTCCCAGATACACAAATTGACTTGCATCCAAAAACTGACATGTTTTCTTGGACTCAGCATTGTATTCATGAGCAAAACAACATCCAAGGTATGAGAAGCCAACATGGAACATGGTAAAGTTTATCCAGTTTAATCCAGTTCCAGATCCAGAAAGGCATTTCCTCATAACATGACAGCTTTTACATAAAATATTACAAAGAAAATCTTTACTGTGAAGGTGGGAAGGCACTGGTTGTCCAGAGCAGCTGTGAGTGCCCTATATTGGAAGTCTTCTTCCAAGAATAAAAATAATAATAATAATAATAATAATAATAATATAAAATCAGCTGCAGATGCACTGACTGAAAAAATTCCCCTTCAGTTATCCAAAATCAAGAATTCTACAATGTGAGTAGTTACAAGTTGTTCTTGAAGTAGTATTGAAGTACTACACCACCTCAATTTTTAACAGTCACTGTCTGTTTCTAAAAAGATAGATTAAATGGTCATTTTGGGGTTCCCACCAAATTTCCTTACCAAACATGGTAACCCTTACTTGCATGTAGGGCAAGGCATTTTATCTTCCAGCCTTTCTGCTCCCAGACACTGCTTGCACTTAGCTACGTAAATATCAAAAAGATTATGATATTTTGGAAGGGAAAGGACATAAGAGAATTTTAAAATATTTACAACAGGAGTCTGAAAAAAAATCAAAGCTTGTTGAACATATTTACCTCAGTTTCATGTCCCTGATGGACAAAGCAGCTTTGTTGCTTGTTAATTTGTATTTGATGCTTACCAACTTCTTTCCTCTTTACCCATAGAACATTTTTTTTCTGATAATTCAAATACAAACAGAATTAAATGTTAACAGAGAAGCACTGCTGGTGTCTTGTTATGTAGATGAGATCAAGCCCCTAGTGTAGATAAAACAGATTCCCTCTCCTCCTTGCACACAGGTTAGCATTTAGAGTTTGCTATGAAGTTTAAACTGAATTTTCCTCAGATGTGATCCTGGTGGGGGCTACTATGTCACTTGATTTGCCGTGTTGACAGAAATCATCTCATTGTTTGCTTTAGTTTAATCAATGGAATAAGATGCCAGTTAAAAAAAAAAAGCAAAGCTTCAAATAGATGCTCTGGTTTTCTTATAAAAGGATGAGTTATCTTTGGTTGAGAGCTGCTACAACAAATGAAATCAATTACCCTTTCTCCTTGTGCATGCTGGATTTTTCTTTCTCGTTTAGTTTCAATGAATTCATTTCTATTTCAACTCAGCAGGAAACACCCCTCGAGGTTTGCAGAGGACACCAAGTGTCTACAGGTGGGATTTGGGGGCACAGAGCTCAGACTCTCCAGTCCCCTGCCGAAGAGCCTGTAAGGGGAGATTTTCCCTGGCCTTCACATCAGCTTCATTCCTTTCCTTAATTCCAGGGGGAAGCAACAAACAAATGGTGACCCAGAAAGGATGGAGGAGAAGCTGGGCAGGTGAGCAGCCCTTGGTTTAGCCAAACTCCCGTGCAAGCACAGCCTTGTCCTCCCCACCCCTCTGCCCATCTGTGCCTGTCTGCAGCGAATATTCCTGTTTCCCAGGGACAGATGCTCTCCAGGCTTTTCTTAATTGCAGAAGAACTTCCCTGAGTTTTTTCTTTTTCAGAGGTAATTCTGAAAAACGAGCTCTGCTGACCTTACCTGCATCTTCCCCAGCTATTTTCCAACCCAAGCTAAGCATATGTTGGGCTTTCATTTATACTCCAGCCTATGCTCATGGCACAACCAAGGACATTCTTTAGGGTTTTGTAGGTGAAGTACGGTGATGACAGACTGGAGAAAATATCTGCAGGCTTAGAAAGGTTAAGTGATCTGCCAAACTGACCCAGGCAGCATAGTGACTCTGTACAATAACTGAGAAATAAATTATTTTCCTGACCTTTGAGATTTTTTATTCAATTCATTATACAGATAAGAAACTCATTTTTACCGAATTATAGCCAGCCAAAAATTAGGCAATCAACCCAACTGAACTGATTAAAAGAGCCAGTTTCCTCATTGACTACCAAGGTTTAATTATTACCTTCAGTAAACAGCTTGAGAAATAAAATATCACTTCTTGGACAAGAAGAAAACAGAATGAGATCCACCATTTGTGACCATTATGCAAAAGAAGGGAAATAAAAAATAGAAAGAATGTTATTGTGTGAAAATACAGACTCAAACTCTTCCAGCTTTTGCTATTTAAATGCCAGGTTAGTTTGGAGTTTAATATTAAAAATAAATAGCATGCTAAATCACCCTGGGTTATCTGCTCACAATACCTTTAATTTAGAGACAGTTTAGGATGCCAACAAGGCTGTTTTTCTGAAGCATCCCTCTCTCAATGCACAATCAAAATCAAATCAGCCTCCCTGAACACAGTGACCTGGATTCTTTGCTGTGCCTTAGAGAATCAGCAAGTCATTTGGGTCACAGGGGTCCCTGGAGCTCCTTACTTCAACCTCTTGCTCAGTCAGAGCAGGTCCAGCAATGAGGTCTGCTTGGGCTGCCCATGCTTTTAACCAGGCCTGCCTGGAGAATCTCCCTGAAGCCAGCTCTTTTCCGGACTTATCTCACCCTCTCCTTGCAGGGCAAGATTCCAGCCCCCTTTTTCTTGGCGGTCCTCCACACAACCTGCTCCAGTTTGTCCACATCTTTCCTGTACGTGGTGGGTCCAAAACTGGACACAGGGTGCAAGATGCGGTCTGCAGAGTGCCAAGTCACAGCTGGTACCATAACTCTTCTCCAGCTGGTGGCTGTGCAATTTAGTTTATAATGGAGATTCAGGCAAATTTCAGCATCACCTCAATTTCTGGATTCATTTATACCCCTTTACAGTGATATTTTACATAGTGTATTTTGTGCCTGTTTGGATAGGTCTCTAATTCAGTCCCAGGTAATGTGAGGCCTCAATTGAGGCTGTTGGAGAACCAGAAATACTTTAAACAGATTTATTTCTAATTGACTAGATTTCATGTTGATTGTACTCCTGGAAGTCCTGATTAAGTGACTTCATTACCATTTATAATTTCTTGACAGCACACTTCGGAGATTCCAGCCATGGAAATTATCAGTCTAATCAAGATATGCAAACTGAATATAAAAGCACTTACCAAAAAAAAAAAACCAACAACCAAAAAAAAAATCCTTGCCTGAATCAGGACAGAATATAATCCTAATAAAAAAAAAACAGCATCACTTGCACTCCAGGCATACTACTATCAATTTCTGCCACAGATAAAGTATTTAGGAAAAGATTTTATTAAATGGTCCAAAGGAGCAGCTGTTAATAGAGGATTTGACAGAACCTTTGTGAAGGACACCCCCGTGTGACCTTAACTTCCTAGGAATGACAAGCAGTGATGCCCAGGAACACTGTGCTTGGAAGGGCTCCTGGGTTTCTAGAAAGCTGGGGGGCTAGGGTGACCCTGCAGGAGGCACCCCTCACTTTGCTGCTCCAGTGCCTCCAGGTGGGCTGCTGGTGGGAACAACTGTGATGCAAAGCTCATTTCCTGCTGCTGCTGCTGCCAGAGCTACCTGTGCCTGCACCCGGTCAGAGGGGAGGAACAGCATCCAGGCAGCTCTGCTTGCCCTGTAATGCAGCTTAGCAGGGAAGGCAATAATTAAGCCCATCATGTGAACCAAACCCTTCAGGACATACCTATTAGTGAGATTTACAAAACCCTCTCTCTGCTTTGCCATTTGCAGGAACGAAGGAGGCAGAGCCAGCACGAGGAAAGCCCTTTTC
Organism: Tichodroma muraria; assembly: GCA_013390105.1. NCBI lineage: Eukaryota > Metazoa > Chordata > Aves > Passeriformes > Sittidae > Tichodroma > Tichodroma muraria. Next base: position 39,435 of record WAAG01060237.1, on the reverse strand, counting down.
AATATCAACATATAATTAGAATTTCTTTTTTTTCACACTTTTAAAGAAAAGAAGCATTAAAAAGAGATTTGTTGTTAGGTTTTATGTCTGCCTAATGTTCCCCCACAGCTTTTATGCTGCCTCCCTCACAGCTGGTTATGGGGTTTTTTCATACTTGCCACCACTAGCTGCTTCACCTCAAGTTTTCTGCAGTTCTTAATAAATCCAAACTTCTCCACTTGGTTTTTCAGTCACACATGGAGAGTGACCACCTGTGCATATCAGCTGAATTTTCTTACATGCTTCTTAAAGGGGGCATATGCAGAAGAACGAGAGTGACTTTTTCCACATGGCAGGACAAGGGGGAATGGTTTTAAACTGAAAGAGAGGAAATTTAGATCAGGAAGAAATTCTTTAATCTGGAGCTGGTGAGGCCCTAGCACCGGGTACCCAGAGAAGCTGTGGCTGCCCCTGGATCCCTGGAACTGCCCAAGGCCAGGCTGGACAGGGTTTGGAGCACCCTGGGGTAGTGGAAGGTGTCCCTGCAAACTTAAACATTTCAGCCACTAGAACACAGTTATTCCCATCAACTCAACACATTGTCAAACACGACACTTAAAATCCAGATTTGCACACCTCTTTCTGCACTTCTCTCTTTAGATTGGTGTGCTTATCTTTGATAGTGACCCTACCACAGATGCCAATAGTCAATTATTAAATGCCCTGATAAGCTAGAAATTCATTGGGCTGAGCTTTGAGGCACACACATTTTTTAAATCCCTTTCTCTTTTTTCCATTTTTACAGACTACTGATCCAAATTATACTGCTTCATGTCACCACACACTTTACAGCAATCCATCTGACACATTTTACATAATTTTTGTATTTTCTTTCTCCTTCCAGTGCTCATACAAAGGCACTGTTACAACTCACTATCTAATCCTTGATCGGTGTCCATGAATGCTCATTGACACAGACACCTGCAGTGGCCAGTGCAAGAAATGAAGGTCCTCTTATCACAGAGAAAATTAGTTTTTTAGTTTTCAGATCATACAGAAGCATCATACTTCACCAAAGGAAACCTAAGTTTCAATCAGTGTCCTTTTTGTTCTAGTCTTCTGATTTCTGAGTTTCATGTTTCAATTTATTTTGTAATGACTGAACTGGAAGCCAAGAAAGTGATGTTACTTCAAGAATTGTTCTGCATAAGAAGTTCTAAGTCGTGTCCAGAGTGCTGCCAAAACGTTTTGGACTGTGTTTTGAAAGAATCAGAGAAAAACAAAGATAAAGACATTTATAATAAATGTAGGGACTACAAGTCTTTATTAATTGGAAATACTGAAAATGCAGCATTTAGGCAAGGTAAAAGAGATAAAAGAAATATGATTGTGCTGTATCAGAAGAGGCTTCAGTCCATCAGTTTTCACCTAACTGTATAAAATCCAAGAAATTCCTCATCCAATCCTAACATCAGCTGCAAATTTGCAGGGACCTCATTAAGAAGCTGCCCTTAGATAAAAACAGGGGGGTTGTCATGTCTAACACAAGAAGTACAATAACCTCAGTCTACTTGCTAGTTCATATTTCAGGTAGTTTTGGGGGAGGAAGATAAAAATCAACAGATCTTCCAGCCATCTTCACTCCAGGCTGCAGTTCAACTGCAAATTCCTCTGCTCTGAGATCATTTCTGTAACCCACCCACCACAACAAAACAGGAGGAACAGTTTCCTTTCTGGAGATCAAGAAGGCTTTGGAAGCATTTTTGACCATCTGTTTGTTGAAAAACTCACCTTTGCAGAATCCAGCACAACCCACAGTTGAGGTCCTGGGCTGTAACTGTAACTTTGCCCATCTGACACAAATAATTCAAATATTTTCTCTCCAAAACCAGCTGGGCACACTTACCTGTAAACACAGGTGACAGCAACAGTGTCAAGATGATCATAAGAATCTAGTTCTCTTTCATCTCAGATTCCTGAATAAAACACAGAAAGATATAAAGATTTATAGCTGAAGAAAGAAATTAAGTGACCCAATGGCCACCCTATTTAAACCCTATAAAGCAGAAATGCTCAAGGAGATTTTCTTTTTCCACGAAGAAGATTTTGATAGGAGGAGAGAAATTTTACTACATTTCAAATTCCCAAAGTATTTCTCACACTGCAATATAAATATTATGCATAGCTTTGCAAAGGCAGAGCCTCCCATGGCTTCACTCACTCCAGAGTGCTTCTGGCAGCATGAAGTCAGCACTCAGACAAAAATAGGCTCTTCTGGTTATCAAGAAAGACATCATTTCAAGCCAGATCTGACAGAAGGTGAAAGGTGCTGCTCTTCTGTTTCGTGGGAAACAGCAGCAGAGCAGAACCTTTCACCTTCTGAATCTTCCTTAAGTCTCGCCAAAGCTCTGAGCATCCCAGGAATGTGCATTTGCTGAACAGCATAAGTAGGAGCAGCAAAATGCTTGGTTTGGCCTCCCCAAGTCCACCTGAGATCCTGAAATTAGGTTCTGCTGTCTGCAGGCCCCCAAAGGGACTCCCCAAATCAGCAAACATGTGCTGAGCATCCCAGTCCAGCTCTGGGCATAGCATGCATCCAGGTGTCCATATCCAGCTGTGCTCCCAAGTGTGCATGACTGGATTCAAATTTCATCGCCTTCATTGATGGTTAGAAGCTCATGGTGAACAAAATTCTTTCCTGTTACGTATTTTCCTCTCTTTATAGATATAAATGGAAGGGAAAATCTAGGTATTTACATTGCAACAGCAAGTTTGACTAACTCTGCTTTTTGTTATACTCTGCTGTATGGTTCTCCATCAGAAAATACTGCTGAATTATTATACTTTCAGTGTATTTAAGTCCATTCTTTATTTTAAATATAGATTTTAACGTATTTCACTAAAAATAAACATTCCTATCCAAAATGTTCTGGGTAGGAAGAAAATACTTGCATATCTATCTCCAGCACCTGTGTGATTCTGCTCTTTCAGCAGCAACAAAAGAAACTATTGAAGGACATTTCCCACACTGAACTACTGTATTTTGTACGAGGGTCAGCTGCATTTGAGATTAAGCCTGGTAGGTTTTTGCATTTTTAGGGTGGGAGATAAAAATGTGATCTCCATGATCACTGGGGCTACAGGAAAGGTAGGTTAAAAGTTCAGCAGCTGTTTGTCACAAGGCAATAACCAGAATCTATGCGAGGAAAGAAGTCAGCAGGTTGAAAGTAAAGCAAAATAAACTGACCTAGCAGGTTTCTTAATCTCTGAGATGGGATAAACTGCTTGTACTCTTGAACTCTCTCTTACTCGCACCAGCTTTCAGTTTCTAAATGGATCCAGAGAGAGGAAGAATAACCTGGGACTGGATGTATCAGAGAGAAAACTTCCCAAAACTGTTCTCAAATGCTGACACATCAGCTCAACATATTCCAAGACCAGGCTTTGTTGCCTTTAGGGAAGATTTACAACTTGATCAGACTGAATAAAGGTAAGAGCAGCTTTGCACTTGATTGTGGAAGAGAGCGAAATGCCAGAAGCTGGTTCTGTGTGGAAGCCAAACTCTTCTATTTACAAAAATTACCCAGCAGCATGATTCCACTTTGCATTTTGCATGTTGACTTATTTTTCACTGTGCTGTCCAGAGCTAACCCTAAGGATAAGAAAATCATCTTGTAAACCCATGGCTTGCCAAGTGCTGGGGAAAGCTCTTTAAATGAGAGTATTTATATACCGCAAATTCATAGGAAAAAAAAATAAATAGTGCCAATCCTAGTTTCTTAATGAGACTGGATATGTTACACAGTGGAGAAAGGCACTGTCACTGGAAGGGTGAGCAGCTGCCCTCCCCCCTGTTTTCTCAAAAGGATTCCCTTAACACCCACTGCCAGACACAAACCAAGTCCCCTCCCGGATCTGTTTTTTCTTCTCCTCAAGCAGAGGGTCAGTGGAGCAGAAGCTGCTCTTCGTCTCAGAGCCCCCAATGCATCCCTAAATAAATCTGTGCTGTGAAAGCCTCGGTTACTGCACATCGCCAGCACTTCCTCCTGCAGGAGGTTTCCCTTCCTGACATCACTTCCATGTGTGGCCAGACAAGAGAGCTCATCCCCCTGGGAAACACCAACCAGGACAGGCAAGGTGCTTTTCCCCCTGCGGGAGCTCCAGTGGGGGTCTCTCCTGCACCTAACCACCCATTTCTAACACGTCTGTAGGAATGTAACACCTTCAGGGATTTCTGATCCTTTATGGCTGAAGTTGAGCGGTAAATTCCAGAGCCACTGGGAAGTGGAAGGAGATGGACAGGGAAGGGAGAAAAGGCTGACAGCACAGTCACACAAGCCATTTTCCTGATCAAATCCATCTCTAAAACGCCAGGGTGACTCCAAGCCAGCCCAAGCAAACGGTGCAGTTGGTGATTTCCACCCGAGTCAGTGCTGAGCAGTGAAGGGATGTGACATTTTTGCAGAGTGCACTGTAGCAGAGGTAACCTGGTTCAGGGAGCAGCAGAGCTGCAGCCATGCAGTATTTATAGGCCTCTCTCCTCAGCTCCTTCTCCCTGCTCTTTTCCCCCTGGCAAATCAGCTGGGATGCTGCCTCCCAAGCCCAGCTGCTGCCACTGCTGGAGGAAAACCCTTGCTGTACCACTGTACTTCAGAGGGAACATTCCCAAAAGATCTGACACAGGGCAAACCTTCCTCCAGATCTGACAAAATGAGATAACATTCCAAGAATTGTGTGAATTTTAGCAAATTGGATGAAAATGTCGAGATTTTCCCATTCCTTTTTTTCATAGTTTAAGGAATTTTCCAAGCAAGAAGGTAATCTTATTTGGGAGTGTTTCTCTAGGCTCAGGTGCACACCTAGGAAAGTGAAAGTTACTAACCAAAAATAAATTCAACTACAAACATGCATTTCTTCTGACTCACACAAACAAATCAACAAAAATCATACAACCCTATCAGCAATCTCAAGTGGAATATTTCTGCCTAACTTCTTATTCTCTTCCAATACCAGAGAACTCCCAGGTTCTGTTTCTGAGCTAGCTCCCAGCTGACCAGCCAGTTTATCTGCACAGTTGCCTGCACAGCCACAGAGAAACATCCATCCCTGCTAATTTATGAGGATGGCACAGAAAAGGGATACACTGAAGCACTCAAAAATGAAGCACCCGGGAGCATTCAGTGACAGGATGAGCACATCTAAACTAATACAACTTCAAATGGCATATTTCATTCATTTAACCCTGACTTTTCTGAACACAAACACTGTCACAGCATCCTGTTTTCTCTGTTGTCAGGTACGTAAAAATGTCACCCGTCTTGGAGACCCTTTTAGTGGCACACAGGCTCATGTTCTTCCTAGCAGCCTCTGAAATCAAAGGCAATTTACACCTGATGTCTACGAATGTGAATACCAGCAGAGTTCATTTGACTACAGAACACTTGACACGACCCATTTCAGTTAAAAACCTGCTAGAGCAGGCCAGTTATGCTGCACGGAAGTCCTGACTGCTGCTCTAACAGAAAAGTCATGTAATTTATAGGGAGCTGAAGGCACTTTGTACTGTCAGGCTGCAGGCAGTCCATTAGGTTTAGCAATTCTCAGAGACTCCCAGGTGTCTTTAGCACTAATAGACCCCAAACACACACACACTGAATTCTCCCCTTTTCCCCAAGTCAAGTGGAGAGCTCAGATACTGAGGGAAGCACTAAGACTAAGGCTTGTGTCTCCAGCACACGATGGATTCAAATCCTGCCCGGGAGAGATGTAATAACCAAACCTGATTTGATTCCAGTTCAGCAAAGGAGGAGGCAACGAGCTGAAAAATGAGCGCAGCAAGGGAAGAGCTACCTGAGATTTTGGGAGGCTGCTCTCAGCTAATCCTGCCATTATGTAAAGCCAGAGCAAACAAAGCCTGGCCATGCAAACAGAATCAGGAAAACTGCTCAAGAAGGTGAAAAAATAGTTATTTTCTTCATCAGGAGACACCATATTTGGGCACATACTTAAAATTCCGAGTAGAATTCCACATGAACCTTTTCAGGACTAAATATGAAGCCTGCAGCTGCTCAAACACTTGCTGGAATGAACTCACATATTTGTGTCTCTCTTTGGTGTTTTTTTCTATGCTCCACTACTCTAATCTTCTTTCCTCAGCAGCCTAAACATAGTGGCCTAAATGCTTGTATATTGTGTGGCAGCAAAGAATGATCTTCAGAAATGCCAGGTGCTCTGTGCCTTCAGATTATTCACTACTTATGGCAGCAAGTTCATGCTAGCAGCAAAAAAGTAAATACCAAAATGTAATTCCTGTCCAAATCCCAACAACAGAAATATGCACTGCTAATTTCATATATATTAACGACAAAGAACCTCCCACGCATTGCTTCTTTGAAGGCACTTAAAGCCACAACATATAAATAATAATATAATTACAGATAGGTCTAGCATCAGATCCTGCATTTTGGCTGCCTGATTATAGTAGGTTAAAAAAGCAATTCACATATGGAAAGGAAAATCCCTCCTTCCTATGCTTATCTAAACATAAAATGGCAATATATTTAAAGTAGTATGGACAACTGCAAATTATCAGCAATCAGTGATGAAATAAAAATGTGCTCTCAGTTCATGGCTCGTAATTATTTCATTTTCCAAACACTACAAAAATCCCTGATAATTGTTAAATAATAAAAGCTCTCCAAAGAGCCAGAAGGTGCTCAGCTTGAATGTAATTTTTCATGTAACTCCTCAGCTCTGTCCAACTCAATGAACTCAATCCTAAATTTTGCACTGAACATTTTCTGGTCTTTTGTTCTATGAGAAGGTAGAGAACTTTGAAACTCAGATTCACAGGAAAACTTGTACCCATTTCCTACCTATCCTGAAACCAGACACTCAGCCTTAGCTCAAAGGAAAACCTGTTGGTGAAACGCACCAAAAAAAGGCAGGCTGGTGGTTTTTCAGTCTTCAGCACTTTCCAAGGGCTGTAAATGTCACCAGCTGCTGACCAAAAAGAAAAGAATACTTCCTGTTGCAGTAGACCTCTGCTAGGGGCAGAAATGAAGCAAGACACAGACACTGAACCACGTGAAAAGGGTCCCGGTTTATTCTTCTTTACAGCTCGGCCATCCTGACTCTGACTGCAGCAAGCTCCTGCTGTAGGTCCAGCTGCAGACTCTGCCTGCTGGTTAGCTCCTGCTGGGCTCTGACTGCAAGTATTGGTCTGCAGGCTGAGCACAGGCCTTAGCCAGCTCGCCTCTGACTGCAGGCCCCAACTCCACCAGACCCACACCGACCGCACAGCAGTTCTTCTGCAGCAGTAACTCTCTCCCTTGCCTCAGTCTTCTTGGTGTCTCTCTGGATCTCTCCCTCTCCCTCAGGGCTCCTCTACCTCCACAAGGCTCTCTTCCTCCAGGTCCTCTTCCTCAAAGGGCTCCCCTGACCAGCCAACCCACCCCTATGATCACCCCTATCTTTATCATATCATTTATGCGACCTGTTAAGAGCCAGGCTGTTCCTCTTCTTTGGTAATTAATACAACTGTGACTTACCAGGGGTGAGGTCACCTGAAATCCCTTCTTCGCACCACAACTTCCAAGAAGGGAATGAAAGCCACAGAATTCTGATTATCTAAAAGGGAGAAACAGCCTGAATTTACTCCCCGTAGCAGAATTCTGTGTTTGCTGTGTTTTAGCAGTCCAGATGGCTCTGTTTTATTTACATGTCCCATCTAAACAGTCACTGCTGCATTGTGGCAACACTTGTCACTGTTGTGATAACAGGAGGGAGATCTCTCCCCTCAGTTATAAATCACAAATCACCGACAGCAGCTGCAGCCTCTGCCTCTTTATCATCCCCTTCAAGACAGGAATTTTAGTGAAAGATGGGAATCTATTAACTTTGCTGGCTGAGCTATGCTAAGTGGAGAGAGATGAAAGATGGAGTGATGAAAGGGAGAGAGCCCAGTGTCGTGACTGACCTGTGCAAGGACAGCCCTGGTGACCTGCTCACAAATGAATTATTCAGCTGCCAGCTCTTGCCTGCAACTCCACTGGAACACACAGGTCAACCCAGCCCCATCCTGTTCAGTTTCTTGGCAACACATTCAAGTTGGTGAAAGTGGACAGGATTGTTAGTTTCGGGGGTATTGGGTTAAAAACCAGTTTATATCACTAGCAGTACTTAAGTGAAAGAAAAATGCAAGCTAAAGTGCAAGTATAATTTTCAAATAAGTATATCAATCTCTCCTGGAAGATTAAATTGTTCTTACTAAAACTGCCATGGCAGTTACCTCAATAATAAAGAAAACATCTGTGCTAATCTAAAATTTGGTGAAGGTCGAGCAAGGAAACCACCGTGCACATAACAAGCCACAAAGGTTAAGAGCTGCAGCCGTGTGATCTCAAGAAATTCATCAGGCCTAATTAAGCTGATGGTGCATAGCTCTCCATGGAGAAAATTACAAGCAAAACAAGTAAAAAAAAAGGGGAAATCCACACACAACTTAAAAATTGCGTAGGTTGCTTGTCGAAATACAGGTTGTTCAGCTTCTCCCAGCTCAACAAGATGGGACATGGACCCCCTAATCCAGTCCAGGTTGAGATAGGATTCTCTTCTTTCCCTCAGGAGCACAGATAGCAACAGCCAAGGTTCAAGGAAACTGGAAGCACAACAAATGGAAAAATATAAAGGCTTTTACAACTTAGAAATTCATAAGCATTTTGGACAGCCACGTGCAAACAATGCATTAAGATAATGATCTTGGTTTAAAACAACCAGGTATAAATTTTGAGTCTCCTTAACAACCCACCATCCTCAGGGAAGCCACTGCTCCCAGGAAAATACATCCCTGATAAAGGGATGGGAGAACAGTGAATAAAACTGACAGATGTACCCTCAATGGAGAGCTCAAGCTGGACCAATAAAACCCATGCCAATCAAGCAAATTATGCAACAGCTATTTACTTTTGCTGGAATCATACTGAAATGCTCATTATCACAGAATTACAGCTGGAAAAGAAACCCCCAAGAAGGCAGCTTCTGACATTCCACATAGAGGACACTTGACTCCAGCTGTCTCCAGTGGAGCGGCCGTGAGACATGGCTGTGTCACACTGACTGCCCCTCTCTGAGCACATCATCCCCCTGAGAGTGTCACCCGTGCTGCTGTGACATCCCCAGTGCTGTGAGATGAGCTTGGCACCAGGGTCAGCCCTGCCCTGGCTTCCCTCTGCACTGAGGCTGTTTGTTGTACTGGCTCTGGGTGCTGAATCAGTGCTGAATTTAAGGTCTGCTGCCCTGGGCTCTGGGGAGAAGTGAAGAACACTGCCCCTTCTCCGAATCACCACAGAGTGGAAGCTCATTTACTACATCAACATCAACAACTCATCAACAGAGCATCTGAGCCACAAACTCCTTGCACACATGACATATTGCAGCAGAGTTCTGCCAGGCATCAATTCATTTGTTTGGATTTTCCAGTAAGGATCTACTGCACAGAACACCATCTATTCTTTCCACAGGTGTTTTATTTAGCACTGCATCCCTACTCATTGTATCAATGTAATTTAAGGTCTCCCATTTGCACAAACTTGGCACTGCCTAGAGTACACAAAGTGTAAACACAATTAAAGCACATACATTTTTCTCTCACTTTCAGATATGGGTCACGCTGTCTTTAGCCATGTGTTCCTTCTATTCAGTTTGTTCCCTTCCCTGGTACAGGTTAGTCAGTCTTGCCCTCGTGACTCAGTTTTGTTATCCACACAGTTGTTTGTTTAACCCCATAAAAACTAAGAAATAATATAACACTAAGAAAATTCATGCCCCAAAAGTAAAGTATTGAAGAAGTCACACACACCTATAAAAAGACACTCAGCTATTACAGAGCAGCTATACAAATATGGAGATTGCTGTATGGAGAACTGACCTTCCATGCTGAAAAAATAAATGTTAATATGTCCCTAAGCAATATATGACCATGCAACCTGCTAAGTGAATTCAAATATTCAATATGTATGGGGTAGCTGCAGCCTCTGAGTGATCATTACTTTGAGAAACAAGGTGTTTCTACTTAAATGCAACCTCAGAGAGAAACAGCCCTTCCCTTCCTCACCCTGAAAAGACAAGGTGTGTGTCCGTCAGGAGCAAAGCAAAACTAACGTGCACCATGTCAACCTGACCTGAGACACAACTACAAGGTACACCACAGAAAAAAAATAAAAGAGAAAGAAAGTCCCTGCAACTTCAAAGAGCACATCTGTGTGTGTGAAATACAAAAACACTCATTTGCTGAAAGATGTATAAGGCTTCCATTAAGCAATTCTTTAATCTCCAGGTGACACAGAATGCTTTCTTGGTTATGTGAAAGAAAGAACAGCAGGGAGCACAGAATAGCTGCAAAAGCCATTATTGGCAATGATCCAGAGTAAGATCTGAGCAGCCCGACCATCCTGAGCTATCCTGGGGGATTCCTGTGAGTGCTCTTCCCCCAAAGAACAGCTCTGGGTCCTATTTCCTACAAGGAAGGAACCAGGAGTTGTCTGTGGAGCTGCAGCAAATGGCAAAAACTTACATCACTCTGAGCATCTCCAATTTTCAACAAAGTTTGGGATAAATCTGAAGGGAGGAGAGAAGCTGGCAACAGGGAGCAGCAGGAGAGAGATGACTGAGCAAGGAAAAGGCAATTTGAATAGGAAGCTGATTAACGTGAAGCGACACGTGAAGCGAATTGCGCAAAACCAATTCCAAACGCACAGCATTGGGAAAGGAGCTGATTATTCCAAATCCAGAAAGAGAGTGTTGTGCAAATGTCAGTTTTCCATGCTGCATTCACTGGAATAACTGGGATATTGGGGAAGAAATAAAGAACAAAGTCAAAAATATTAAATCATGGTATAAATATGTGAAACTCAGACCCTGGCCCTACACTTTTCCTGTCAGGACAGCAGTGCGGTGTGAGTGGCTGCATCTCCAAAGCACCTCAGCTCCTCCCAGCCATATCCTTGTATTTTTCCTCTTGGCATCATGAACATGATGGCATTACCAACCCCAGACAAACTGGGAGATCCTTCAGAGGACAAATCACACGAGCACCTCCTGTGCCTCATTAATACTGCTAAACACAATAGGAAACTACCTGAAACAAGTATCATCACTTAGTGCAAACAGGATCAACTGTTAATAACCCATTAGCAGCACAATTAGCAAATTGGATATTCCTGCTCATTATCCATTGTTCAATTTGTAAACAATATTTTGAACAGATTAGAACACAACCTTACCAGCAGAAGTCCCACCTGAGATGTAATATTTTCAATTAAGAGCTTACCAAGTTTCCCCATAATGCACTGAGGTTGATTTTTAGACTTCCTAGAAGCTCTGAAAACCTGGCATCCATCAAGACATCATTTCATAGAGAGAAAATTTTAAAAAACAAAATCAATTTCTCTTTTCCCCAAATAAAGCCCAATTCCTAAGAGCCTTCCAACACCCACTGTGCTGGCAGTGCTTTGTTGCCAGCTTTGCTGAGGTTTTTTTTTCCCCACAGTGAGCAAGAGAAGAGCAAGGCTGAGGAGGACACACTCCCCAGTTCAGCAGCACTGGGGTGCAGTGGCCCGAGCTTGCCCCAGTCCTGCTCAGAGAGTAGCAGTGGGAATCTCTTTGCATTGCTCCAAGAGGAGTCTTACCCTTATCAAAAGCTTTGCCTTTGGAGCCACACTCTGCAGAGCCCACACAGGACAACAGCCACCGTGCAAAAATGTCCTTTATCCGTTCTAAACCAAATTTTAAACCCAAACTTCAACTACAAATTCCAGCTTACATTTCTCATGGCGCAGAGCTCAATGAACAATGGTTCCCAAATTAATCCACCACCTTCATGGTATTGCAGCATATTTGCCCTACTGGGAAAGTCTTTCCTTCAGCAGCCAATATAGACTTTAAAAAATAAAAAACAGTAAAAAAACAGAACAATTTTCAATGATATTGACTGCACTTTATAAATTGCTTTATAAACAGCAGTTAAAGTGGGTTGGGATTTTTTTTCCTTGGGACAAAGTGCATGTCAATGCTGTGGGTACAACAAACTAAAGCCTAACAGTTTATTTTTTTTTGCCATAATAAAATTTGTCATAAATAGTTACTTACTAAGAGATTACAAAAGAATAAATTGTTTACCAAAATAAAAAAATAAAAAAATTTTTAAAAATCCAGATTTCAAACTGAAAAGCTAAAACTACCATGTAGGTCAAGCAGGTTTTTAATTTTAAAAAGAGACAAAGTAATTTTCAAAGCAGAAGGTGACAGATTGGAGAGAAGCTGAAATACTGAACAGCAACTTCATAAACAATTCAGCTCTAGCCAAGTGCTAAGAGGGCTAGAAAGGAAACAAATAAAAACAGTAATTGCAACAACATTGTGGAGCAAGGCTTGGGTTAATGATTATACTGATATGGAGAAAAAATTATGAAAAGTTTTTATTCAGATTACACTTCACAGGACCATTTCACACTCCCAGCTGACCAGTAAGGAAAGGTTGATACCTGAAGATCTCAGTAGGACATTATTTTCAGTTTAGGTTAAAAATGATAGACTCTTAATATCAATAAATACCAATTAAATGAATATACTACTGCACATGTGCTTTTGTACTACACAATATTCTGCCACTCTGAATAAAAGTCACAAGCATGAGCAAACTGTACCAAAAAAATTCAATATGCATTTTGTCCTAAAAATGTATTACTGAGAGCCAAACTGCTGCATTCAGCATAAATTGCACTGTATTTTGTCCCATCTGGTTTGGCACGTGAGGGAACTTTGCAAAACAGGGAGCAAAACATAATTTGATGAGTTTAATTTCACAAAGTTTTACACCTTCTTTGTCAATCTGAAGTCTCATGGTAGGAAAGTTTCAGAGTAATCCTCAAAGTTTTAGCCCAGCTTTGTTGACAAAAGAGAAAGTCATATCAAACAGGTGGATTACCACAGGAGAGAAAATTTCAAGGAAATGTTTAAGTTTTCAGTTGAACTTTGAAAAAGGCTGCTTTTTCTCTTTTGTGCTTTGAAACGTAAGAAGGTGTTTATTTCGGGAACTCATTAAAAATGAAGAGCACATCCTCCACAGAAGGGGAGGTGCAAAAGCCACCAGTCAGCAACACTGTGATATACAGACATTTGGGATTAAAAATATAAACCCCTGGAAAACAAAGAAACAGAGCCCCATGATCCAGCTCCATGGGATATCAGGCACTGCACTGACATCACACAGCTGTATGGGAAATATCACTGTCCTCAGGAGAAAAACAGGGAATACAGTGTTATTGGGATATCACAGGGAGGGAACAGAAAAAAAAGAAGAAAAAAGCAAAATACTGCCCTGGGCTGCTTTTTTGTGGTACGAATCTTTTAGGGACCTTGACATATTTTCTTCCATGTGTCATTTAAGGGCTGCTCTCTGCATTAATACTTGCAGTTTTGAAGTCTGAATATTGGCATAAATAACCAACTTCAACAGAGCTGCTGACACCAGCTGAGGACCTCCAAGTAGGGAAAATAAACACTTTTGTTCCTCAAATGTTTTCCCTGGGTTCTGAAGTGTAAAAATTTCACTTGGCTTTATCACTTGCATATTCAGTTTCCTTGACTGACAGGTGAAGTGGCATTCACAGTGACACACTTTTCAGACCTGACTGTACAAGTGCAAAGGCCAGAGGAAAAAAGCAGAATTTGCCAGAAGTTAAGCTGCTCCATGATAACATTTTCAAATATTCATTTAGAGTGATCTTTACTATCAGGTAAATGCTATGCTGATGGCAAAGTGGTGCACGTTTGCCCTCTGTAACACATGAGCTCAGTTCAGTTTTGCAGAAAACAGGGAAAAACCAGCATCCACAGGTGTGAGACAAGTCCTGTGGGGTGAAAGGCCAGGAGGGATACACAGTGCTGACCCTGAAATGGCTTTTCCCCCCGTGAGAAGCCTCTGTGCCCCTCTGTGACCTCACCTCTGTACCCACGAGCGGAGCAGTCCCGAAGGCACCCAGAGGACGCGCCTGCTCCCGGGTCCTGGTGGGATGGTGCCTTCCAACGGGGAGAGAATGGATCCAAGGGGATGGAACAGGGCTGGAAGCAAAAAACACGGAGAGCATTACATTTCTGTCAACTGCTGACTTCCCAAGCAGCTTTCAGGCCCATTGCAGAGAGATGATGATGGCAAGAACAGCTCCATTCCTTCCTTCAGGAACCCACAGCTGGCACACCCTGCTTGTCCTAAGAGGAATTACATCCTTAAAACCTGCAGCAGACAGGGAGACTAGCCTGTCTACCAAAAAAAAACGCCATTCCCCTTGGAACTTTTCATCTTTGCCAGGTCTGCCCCAAAGAGGGTAACAAAGGGTAGGTGAGCAGCAGCAGTAGGAATGGGTAACATCTGGCTTATGTTTTTCAGGCTGTAGCATGCTTCAGAAAACCCTATCCCAGTATTTCCTGGAGAAGACAGAAATAGTCCAGTCCACTGCACTGATGGCAGCATCATTAAAGTAATGCGCAGAAACAAAGCTCACAGCAATGTGCTGCACCCAGTCCTGTCCTATGAGAATGCTGTCACACTGCATAGAGATCATCTCAGAAGCCAGGATGTTTTCACACAGCCGGGCTCCTTCAGAGCGTGCTTCAGAATCTGCTGTCAGGAGCAACGGCCACAGACATCAACACACGCCAGGCTAAATTAAGGGGCCAAATTGCTGAGCTTGCTCCAGCAATGCCATGCTCTGGGGGGCTCCGAGAGGAAAGCAGCTGGTCTGAAAGGCCTGCTGGAAGATTTCCACAGCCTCTCTTTCGGGAAATATCTAAGCTGTAAGGACTTGCAGAGGCTGGCAAGTGGCACAGGTTTTATACATTTCATTTTCAATCAGATCCAGAGAGGAGGTGACCGGCAGGGGCAGGTGTCCCATTCCTCCCCACCTGCAGTGTGGCACTGGGAAAGACTCAGGTGGGAACGTTCTGTGGTGGAGGAACTCAGTGCACTGGCTTTTGATCAACTGAAAAACATTTCCATGTGTGACAGTAAAACATTTGAGAATTGCAGGGAGATGGAAAAGTATTGGTACACATCAATTTTAATCAAAATGTCACTTAACCAAAACTCAGCGTGGTTCCCAGTGACACACCCTATTCACATCACTCTCTTTCCATGGAAAAGCTGCTTTCAAAATATATGAGGAACATCAACGTAATTCACTACCAGGCCACTGCACATCACATCAGCCCTCATTGGTTTCATGGGATCTGTGCTCAGGCTTTTCTCATCACTAAAGCTTCTCCTTGTACCCAGAAAAGTCTTATTTAAAATTCTTTCATTGCATGCCTTGTTTAATTGAAGATTTTGGTTAAAAATGAGGTTGGAGCTGGTGTATAAACACACCATCAGGGACACCTCAAGCTACCAAGATGTAGGTCCAGCTTTCTTAGTAAAAAGTTCTGAGACAAGACTTTTAAAATATTCCCCAAGGAGAGAATCTTTTACACCTAAGGCAACATCAGAGATTTTCAGGGGCGAAATTGAATAACTGTGACTTTTACAGCTTAATGAAGAAAGAGAGCAGCAGTTCAATCAGAAATGCAGGAAGCCAAAAGGTTGTATATGGAGTAAAGCTAAATCTGGGAAAGCATTTATATTTGTTGCATGGTTGGGAAACAGAGACATCAGTTTTCCACTAGAAACAGAGATTCTTTTACCAGCAGGATTAAATCTGTGGCATTTTAAGGAGTTTTTCTAACACTTGTTGCCTTTTCCACTGCCAACGCTTTCTCGCTGTTTATGAATAACTCTTGGTCATTTCTCTCCATCTCTACTTCTCTTTTTCTTTAATATCTGCCCTCTTTCTTCCTTTTCCTCCCCTACATTTTTCCTTCAGTACTCCAGTTGGGCTTCTTTCCAGCTGCTACCACCATCTATGAGAAATGACCCAGGAACAGAACTTCCTACCAGACACAGCAATATAAAAGTATCATCTGCAGAATTCAAACTATTCAAGATGCACGGTCTCTTCTCACATTCCCCAGGTAAAATTCATTACAGTGGAATGGTTAGATGATTTGAAATATTTATATTGAAGCAATAACACAAATTAAAGGAGGAACAGCTTGATAAGACATCAGATTAAGGACTATTGAATATATTATCTGTTACACTCTGGTGATTGAACTTTAAATTTAAAGCTTAAGATGCTGGTTTCACAGCTTCAGAGTTTAACTAACTGGTTTTCTGAGGTTCACTTTCAAAATTTACTCAGAGTAAGCAACATCTGTTTATAACTGACAGGATGTTAGTCCCAGAAGTATATTTTCAACTGCATCCTCATTACAATTCTCTCATGTTGTCACTGCTGATATTTTGTCAGTGAAGTTTAATTAAACAAAAGCACTCGTGCACTGTGAGTCTGAAATTGCAGTGATGAGCTGGTGTACAAGGTGAAGTGCAATGGTGCTGCCAAAACGTAGATCAGTGATATTTAGAATCCGAATACAGGAATTTAAAGGCTCCGTTTCTGACAGCGAGTCTGGTCACTCCCACTCTGTTTTGGAAGGAGCCAGCCTGGCCAGTCCTACGCTTTTTCTGGACGCAGCCAGCCTGGTCAGTCGCACTCTGTTTTGGAGAGGAGCGAGCTCAGCACGTGGGAGGGAGCTGTGCCTTTTGGCCCTGGGGATGGAGCAGAGCCACTGGCCTATTTCACTGAATTGTGGAGGCAGCCCCAGTCCCTGGTGCCTGTGAGGTGGTGCTGGCACAACGCTGACTGCACAGCTCAGCACCCCCTCATTAAGCATCCCATTGCTCAACCATGCACAGCTACCAAGATCCTCCTGGGTGCTCCCAGTGTCCTGAGCACAATGCACATTCCTCACATGCTACAGCAGCAGAATCCACGCTCAGGAGCGAACGCGGGTGCACTGCCCTCTCCTGCTTCTTCTCATCAGTGTCCTAACTGGTTTCTAAAAACAATTGCTTGTTTGGGGGTTTTTTCTAAGTGGGAGATCATACACCTTTGACTTTTAACACAAAAATTCATTAGAAGCAGTGTTGAGCCTGAAATACAGCTCAGGCATCAGACAGCTGCTTGTGTCCTGGCATAGAAACCAAAATGCTTTTTCAAATACCACCGCAACTTCAAGCTGATCCACGGTTTGCCATACATTTTATCTTGCTATTTGGATCTTTTATTTTTACCAACAGAACTGCTGCACACTGTTTTCCCCTCCTTCCTGAAAGAAGGGATACGTTAAAGCTGCTACACTGAACAGCAGTGGCACTTTCTGTTTGCTCCCAAGGGATTTTGTGTTTGTAATCACAGTGTAACACACGCAGCAGCACACGGGGTTTGCAGCACTGCTGTTAATCCTGTTTCCAAAGCTTTTCCAGAGAGGGACAGCCCTTACACGCTCTGGCATCTGATCCAGGGTAACCCTGCGCTGGCTCCCAGACTCACTGACTTGAAGGCAGCCTATTAAAACAAGCCCCGAGATCTGGGCAAGCCATGAATAGCAAAGGCACATTCCAGGCCCTGGGCTTTTAACGGGAATCCAACCTCATCTGCTCATCCCTAAATGTGCGGCGACTCCTCCGTCAAACACGCGCACCCGGCCTCTCTAGGATGGCAGTGACGGTCACCTCCGCAGCTGTGCCAGAGCCCGGGAATTCTCATTCCCAGCATCCCTGACATCAGGCAAAAACACACTCCTGTAAACTGCTGGCAAAGCGCCCGTGCCTACCCCGTGCTGCTGATTGCTCCACACAGACGCTCCCAGCCGGATCCTTAAGCTCACACAAAGCTCTGTGCCAGGGAAACCGAAATCCAGGGGCAGCTACGCTGCCAGCCTAGCTCAAAAGGACACTATTTTCTCCCAGTTTCCCTGTATTCCTAGAAATCTGCAAGCTCCCATCCACACTTCCCTGGAATTTCTGGAATGTGTTAGATGCTCTGCTCATAAATGATCACGATGAGTTCAGTGGTGGCAAACTGAGTGTACAGTGAGTATACACCATGCCAACTTTGTTCATTTTTAATTTTGAAACTTTCTGTTGAAGTATGAAGACTGAAGATAGAAACTCATTAGAAAAATCATTATCAACATATTTTTTAAGTTATTGTTCTTCCCCGGCTGGAAAGGAAAACAAAAAATAAAGCAGAAAGTAAACAGCAGTGCTGAAAGAATTTATGTTCTCAGAATTCGTGGTTTGCAAATTCCAGGTGTAACTTCTCAGGCACACAGGAAAATTTGGTTTCAAAAAACATTGATTTTAGCATGAGCGTATTTTTTGGAAGTTAATGACATGCAAATCATTATGCATGTATTTACATTTTTGATTAGAACAAGATTGAGAAGTTAGAAAATAGAGCAGTGATGCTCCTGTAGGTCTCAGCAAAGCTGTTTCAGGTCTGCCAGAGACGTGAATAACTAACACAGATGAAATAAGCAAAGGTCACAAAAAGGAAAGGATGAAAAGGCTGAAGATAAGTAACTTCTCTCCACTATCCTCAGCAAGGAGTTCACGCTATCTAGGGTGCCAACTTTTTTTTAATTAATGGAGAACTAGTTCGATGGGAAGACCTACATCACGCTGGGGCTCTGAGGGGCTTCTCTGGAAACTCACAGTTCTCTCACTCTGAGATCACTGCTCCAGCCCCCAGCAGAACTGGCCGACCTCAGGAGCCGTGAAACTCAAGCCTGCCAGTGAAACTGAAGACAGAAATTTGATCGAGCCAGTGGAGTCTCTTGCATAATTCACTTTGTTTGGAGCACTCCTGGCTGGGCTGGGGAAGGAGCACCACAGTTCCCAGCCTTCCTCCGACAGACACTTCCTAAAGGTGCAGGACCCCTCCCTCAGATATATTTTCATGGGCTCTTATTTCTAGTTTACAGCAGGACACGTAGAAAAAGCGTGCAGGAGTAACACTTCTTTTGGCCAGTGTTCAAGCCTCCCTACCTGAATTCAGCTGCTACTTTTCACAGCTTTAATCCTTCTAGGCCAGCCCGCTGTGGCTAGAGAAGAAACGCCGAAGCGACTGTGTAGTTTGGAGTTTCTGTGCCTGCCTGCACAAAATTATTGCAAATACCTGGTATATGTAAGTGCTTATACCTGAGCAATGTAAGATCACATGGGCCATCAAATTCAGGACTGGGAACAAGTGGTGACATCCAGCAACAAATCCAAACATTTACCAGCAGGTACTCCAGCTCACTGAGTGTAGCTGCGACTTTTGAACAGCACAGGAACTTGGAAAGGGAGGATCCGTATTTCACCCTTTTCTTGTGGTCTTACTATCTAAACCTGTGCATCATAGAATTATAGAATGGTCCGGGTTGAAAAAGACTTTAAAGATCATAGCTACAGGCCTCAGGAAGAAAGTGGGAGAGATTAAAAGTATTATCAATTACCACCTGTACCCTGAAGAATTTCTTCAAATAACACACAAAAAGAAAAGCCCCACCACTAATTACCTATTTATTCACCGGAGAGTTGATGTACTGTAAAACCTGCATTAAGGTCTCACTCTGATGAATTGTTTTTCAGCCCTGTTACCTCCCCAGACTTGGACTGTTTTAATGTGTAACTGTATTTTTAATGTAAGCAAGGGAGAGCCATTCTTTTTCACAGTTAAGTCACAACCTTGATCCACAAATAGCTTTAAACAAAGATAGCGTTTGTTTTCAAAGACTTTTTTTTTTCCTTCCCTGACAGAGAGTCCCTTCAACAAGGCAGGTTATTCTGAGAGGACTTAAACAGAGCCAAGGCCACAGGAGGAAGGGAAGATGGAAAGAAAGCAAGGATGTAAAAACTTCCAGGAGAAGAATCCATTCACCGGTGCATTCAGTCACTTGCAGGGAGGTTGTGTGACTACTCCTGTGTTAAAGAGCAAGGCCTGATTCAATTTCCCACTGCTTTTACTACTGCGGGAAGCCCTTAGGAGGCACTTTCCCGCTATCCACACTCACATTCCCCTCTCCTAC
>WAAG01060237.1:0-18563 GCA_013390105.1 Tichodroma muraria | reverse complement strand
ACCTGCGCGGCCGGCGGGGCGCCGAGGGCTGGCCCGGCTCGGCCCTCAGCCAGCGCCGCTCCCCGCACGCTCCATTTCTTGGGGGTTGTTTTTTTAATCCTGCTGCCCCGGGACCGGCCCGAGCACGCTCAGCTGGGCGGGAGCATCCCGCGCATCCCGGCACGGGGCGGCCGTCCAGAGGCTCCGCTGCTGCTGCTGCGGCTGCTGGGGATGAACGGCTCCGTCTGAAACTTCTCCCGACACGCCGGTTTCCCGAGGAATGGACGGCGCCGGGCTCAACACAAGCGTGCGGAGGGCGCGGGGAGCACGGATGTGGAGCGATCCCGGCTGGAGGGCGATCCCGGCTGGAGATGTGGGCAGGGATGTGCTGGTCCCGCACGCTCCGACTGCGCCGCCGCCGCCGCCGCCGTCTCCCCGCGTCTTCCCGGCCGTCCCGCGCGTGCTTCCAGGGGCAGCCCAAAAGCTGCTGCGATCTCACACACCCGTTCTGAGCTACGACCTCTGCCCAGGCACTGGAAGGACTGGGAGACGTGAGAGCCACGGTCCGAGGCCTTGGTGGATGCAATGAAGTTAGGACTACGGCAAAATGTCATCCTCAAAACATCTTGGACTCTTGTTATCCTCAAAGGACTCGAACTTTGAATCAATAATGCCATTTAGAGCAAATCTCAAGTTACTCCACGCAAGAATATGGATTTCAGACTACTTGAAGGTGTCAACCCATAGGCACAATGACCCTCTCTACTTTTTATTCCATGTAAGCCATTTCAAAGTGCATAGAACAGAAAGTGCACATAAATATCTTCAGTAACTCACTTTTGGATTTTCTGAATTGCTTTGTACAGCTACCAAACTTTTTTACTATGGTGGCTCTTTTTCAAATAAGAAATGTCCTTGAAAAGGGGAATATTCTTTAATATATACAGAGCAACTATGTTATCCCATGAATATTAATGAACATTCAGCCATGAAAATAATTTTCATGCAAGAGGACCTGTGCATATAGGTGCATTCACTGGCAAAGTTCACACATCATTCTCCCTTCTGGCTGCAAGTCCCTGGTGAAACATGGAGATTTTAGATATATTGAAGGATATTGGGAATACCAAGCTCTCAAAATGCAACATCCTTATTGGAAATTAAAAGCAAACAAAACTGAGGAGAATTAAGCAAGCAAACAAACCAAAAGAAGACTACTTGGCTTGAATTGGAATTTCCTATGTCTTCTGAGCTAATTTATGCATCCCTACATTTTGCTCTTTAAATTTTAAAGCATCTGAACATTTGCTCTGTCAGTCGAGAAAAAATGGACTTACTTAAACTCATGTTAGATCCCCCGGGGATATCATGGGGAAAATAGGACAGCAGTGCTAAGGAGAAAAATTTCATCTACAGCATCTTTTACAATTAAAAACTTTCAAACAGTGAACAACAACAAAAGGAGGGGAGGGGGTAACCGTACAAAACAACAGTTTTTCATTAATTTTTATGCTTTAATTCAAAACTCAATATTGCAGCCAATGACCAGTGTACAAAAAGTGGAAACAAAAAGTATTTTTATTGACATCTAATTCATCAAATTCCACATTAATAGCTTCAAAGTATGACCAAACTAAACAGCACATATCTTCGCCATGCCTGAGATGCAAGAGAAACTCAGCATCCTTCAAGTACATCCTAAGTACTGCTGGAAGCACAAATTTACATCCCCTTAATTTTCACTGTTATGTCTAAAACTTTTCCTTGTTAAGTCCTGCCAAAGCTTTATCTATAATTAATAAATTTTCAGTTTCCAGATGCTTAGGTTTAGCCCTTTTCAGAAAAACTTATGGTGACCCTCAGGAGCTTCTTGAGCCAAGAAAAACAGGGCAAAGCAGCCACCCCCAACTACATCCAGTTGCCTCAAAAATTTGGGAAGTTTGGACATGGTAGTAGGAAACTTTGTCTGTGACATTTTATCCTTCAGAAAAAGGAGGTGGTGCAAGAGCAAATCTCCATATTTCTTAGGAATTACACAACTGTGCAGCTCCAGGGAACTTCCTTCCATGGGTACAGTTGATTATTAATTATACCAGCCTGGAGAATGAACACTTTGTAGGCTGAGAGGGGCAGGTGGGATGAAACCCATGGTTCTTATTCATAGCAAAGGAAGTTTCAAGGACTTTTTAACCTCTCATTGTTTCAGATTAATGGCCTGGTTTCAGTGCATTCTGGTAATTTCCAATGCAAGACCGGCATTAGGTTTATTATAAGATTTTTGAAACTGTCAAACAGACCCTGCATTAGCTGAATGACAAGAAATTGAGGTAGGACTAAAGTAATAATGTGCCTGACTCCAAATTCAGATTTGTCATACAAGAGGTAAAAAGTTAAATATTTTGTTAAAAAAAAAATACCACCTACGTATTCCTTGGCATTTCATAAGTTTCCAAACTTATGAAATCTTATACAAGATCTGGTTGTATAAATTAGCTGGGAATTTTATTTAGCATTTTTTGCACCTTTTCTGAACCCCATAAAAGGTACTCTCATGGCCAAATTAAATCTCTCAAATAATTCTGAAGAATGCATTTGCTTAGAAGACAAGGTCTCAACCCTCTCACTCTTAAGGACCACATGACCTTCATCACTGAATTACCAATCCTTTCCTATGCTCTGTTCAATACTCTCTGACTTCCTAAGCTCTTTTTAGGAGGGATGTTTTGACATCTTTATCCCATTATTGTACTTTGCTTCCATACTTCAGTAATTATTTTCCCCCTTCTATTCAGACATGGTTTATCAGTTGGCCTTAATAAGCCAGTTTATTAAGCTTAAACCAATATAAAGCTAAATTAACGCAGACTTTTTTTTCCTGTGTCTGTGAATAGATTCCTCCAACAGTTCTTTATGTTCTTCAAGAACAATGGAAGTCATTAAAAGCACCAGTTAGACACAGATCTGGAAGAGGTGTTAAACACATGAATGTCTCCTGATGTAAAATTATTGTGCCCTTTAAGATAATAAGGCATTTAAATATAAAAAACTTTGTGTCAATTTTAACTAGGTTCCTTGCTATCCAAGATAAAATACTTTTTAAATTAATGACTGACAAGGAAAGAAATCTGTTCCTTTTCCATTACAGATTAAATACCGTGGAGTCATTTGTTGCAAGTTTCTTGCTATTTAAAAAACAGAATGAAAGGCTTCCCTAACTTCCCCTCCTTACCTCATTCACGTTGAAGAAAATAATTCTTCTACAAATTAGTATAAAAGCAAAAATTGTTACTGTGCAGCAAAAATTAAACAATAGATCATCTCAATTTCTTGTACCGAAAGTTTGGGTGTCTTTTTTTCTTCTGATGGTTTTGTGATTTGGCTCTTCTGATTTCCATCATAAATTCATTTCCTCCTCAGGTTACAAGCCCAATGACACAGCAGCACAATGGTTTATTCTAAGATCTTGGCCTGTCCTGTTGGACATCACCACGACCCCCCAGACCACTGGTGCCTCTCCAGTGCCCACAGTGCTCTGGTTGCTCCACTGCAACTCCTTTTCCAGGGACAACAAGCCCCAGAAATGGGATTGGCTTTGCTTTGTGTAAAGCAACCTGAGAATTTTACACATTGGTATCAAAGGCATCTTGCTTAATCTGAAGCCCTGGAGGAGGAGGAGTGTGGTTTAATCCAGAGCTGGGCCTCCTCCTCCTCCTCCTCTTCCCTGGGGCTCCCTCCTGAGCCCGGGCCAGAGCAGCTGCATCCCAACCACCCCTCCACATCAGCACAGCCTCCCACAGCTATAAGTGCAGTTTTTAAATAATCTCCTCACTTTCATTGTTGTGTGCAGCAGATGTTGTGCTCCTGTGCCTCTGCTTCCCCTGGAGCCCACGTCCCCTGAAAGCCCCTAATCAATGGGATTTCCTGTCTGAACTAATTGAAATCAATGAGAACAATAAAACAGAACACAGCAAAGGAAAACAGGAATTTAAATATGGTACCTCTGGCTTTTGCTGAATGTTGCCCAGCTTGCTTCTGTTCTTTACTGTATCTGGGCAGTAATAAAACTGGAAGACAGCAGTCATCCATGCACTCAGAAATAATCAGAGAAGCAGCTCGTTTTACCACACTTTTGGCTGAGGACAAAGCTGAGTGAGTGCAGGTGACCAAAGAAGATTCATCAGAGGTGTGTGTCAGTCACAAATACAATGGAAAACAAGTGTTATTCACCTTGTTCAAATGGATAGAGTTTCTCTGCCTATAAAAATAGGTATATTTTTTAAAAATATTCTTCTCAAGGGAATT
Source organism: Tichodroma muraria (assembly GCA_013390105.1). Taxonomy (NCBI): domain Eukaryota; kingdom Metazoa; phylum Chordata; class Aves; order Passeriformes; family Sittidae; genus Tichodroma; species Tichodroma muraria. The sequence goes on along the minus strand of WAAG01060237.1, from coordinate 14,282 downwards.
TAGCATTTAATTCTCACAGGAGCTATGCCAAAATGAAGCATCTTACACAAAATATAAACTACAGACTTAGACTGCAGGGAACTGAGGAAAAGAGTGAAGCATACTGGAGATTATTCCTGTTTCCACACATTAGCAGGCCTGTCTTAGGAATTAACATAACAGACACACAAGGTTAATTATGTTGGCGTCCACAATTACTTCACCCTTACACCGAAGCCAGCTGCAGATATCTGAGATTCAAAGGTGCTGGAATGGACAGATCCCTTTTGAATCTGACATATCCCTGCACAAGGTGACTTGAGGAAGAAAGCAGGAGAGGTGTTTGGAGCCTGTGGTCTCAAATTCAGCCTGGCTCTGCTGCTCTCAAGACCAGACCCACAATAAAAGTTTAAAAGAATGCAAATCCCATATTCTGGCTGACCTCAGTGTTGCCTCAGCATATGTGGAAAAATCTGTATTTAAATTGGAATTTGGGAGATGTGCTCAGTGCTTTGCATGTGCTTATGTGCAAATTTCTGGGTAGGAATGGACAAGTGCTTACTGAAATGCTTTAATGAAAACCAGATCAAATCGGGACATTTCATGCACGGAGGTTTCAGTGGGGGTCTGCACTCACAGCTAAGCAGTCATTGCAGCAATTTCCAAAGATACCAAGGAAAGAATTTAAAAGGAAAGTCAAGTGTCATGTTCTTAATGCTTTTAGAAGGATTTCAAGCAACTTCAGATGACAAACATTTCTATCCACTGCACTCCTGTTCTCTTATCAAGCCATAGCTAATTAGCTGTAGGCTGCCCTGCTGCTAACTCAGGCAATAAACCACTAGTGACTTGAGCAGATGTTCTCCTTTTCCTGCCAATAGGAATATTTACTAACATTTGTTCTTGTCATGTTAAGGTTTTTTGTCTCAAAACTTACTCCTCAGGATCAGGAATATGCCACATTTAACCACTCACAGCCACAAATACCCATTTGCTAAGGCTGGTGTTTGCTTGGAAGTTACACAACAAGATTTTGACAGAATTATATGAAGTGGGGATTACACAGACTCCACATCTTTAAAAATTAGAGTTTATTGAAGTTTGTTTATAAAAGATGGAGTTCATCAAACCCATGAGGGCTCTCTGCTGTCAAGCTGAACATGCACTTGATCTTTATGGAGCTTGTCTCTGCCAAAAGAGGAAGCTGCTCAACAAGGGGAAGAGATGGTCCCTGCTAAAGGCAGCTTTTATTTTGCAGGAATATCATCCCCACTTTGTAAACAAAAAGCACTACCCTCTTCTAGTCAGCATTCACCAACCAGCACTTCAGGGACATCTCAGCAACCTTTGGTAAACAAGAGCAGGTAATTTTTTTTTTTTAAGGTTAAATATATTTACCAATCATTGACTACTTTGGTTTATTTACATAGAATTTCCAAAGTTCATAAATACCTTCAGTGCCAAGTTCATTTTCCACATGGATCTGGTAAAATAGAGATGGAGAAACTTTCCCAAGGGCATAAGTTAGTTACAGTGAATGAAGAATTCATAAATCCTGCTTCTTGCTAAATCCAAATTATGTTCCCTCTTATATTAGTTGGAAGTTTCTGAACTGCAGTTAATGCTGTCAGGTGTTAGGTAAGCTTAGACTTTATTGCTTCTCAGCCTCTTGCAAACTGTAAATCAATTTCAAAAAATGAAATATATGTGACTACTGTCTGATGGCTGCCACGTCACAGAGACCCAGGGCAAAAAGAAAGGACACGAAACAGACATTTTTTTCTCTCTCGATTTTTCTTTTGTCCTTCATTTGAATTGACAACACAGGCCACAGTGGCTGGTAGCAAATCACTGAGCAAGTGTTCTGTCTGTGGATTACAAGGGTTAGAAGATCACAGGAACCTGTTTTCCTTCTCACTGCAGTGGTGGAGGAACTCACACATGCTTACACATCCCACTAAAGGGGCAGGTAAACTCATTAATTTAAATAGCCATGTATCAGGTATACAATTAGAACTTTATGGCTAGTCTGGGTTTTTTTGTTGCTGGGCAAGGCTGGGTGTGAGTAACCATAACTGGGCAGCAAGTCCCCCCAGATTTGCTAATTTGTCACTTTGACTATCTGACTATAGACTGTTGCATAGATAAAAGTGCCAAACAGCGACACATTCAACAGCTGGGGATAAAAACACTCCACCTGCAGTCTCACATCTCTCAGAAGGCAAACAGAGCAGTTATTTCCAAGCCTTGTAATATTCAGAAAGTCAGAAACAGCATTGGTACATCAGGTTGTTATCCAGTTCATGTAAGTTTTACTGAAATCAAGGGGATTTTGTGTAGAAAGATGTGATTGGTGCTGTGACCTGATTTTGAAAGACAGCAAGTACCCAGACCTGCCTTTGGCTCCACAAACAGCTGTAGATGTTCATCATGTCAGACAGGGAAGCCATTAGCCTTTCAGCATCCTGGTATTTCGGATCGTTTAGATAGATTTACCCAGAGGAAATTACTGTAGCTATTAATTTATGTTCACTTCCTCAAACGTAGGGGGAACGTATGAAAGTCAAGCCGTCTCTGCTGCTGACAATAAAAGCCATGCATTCAAAGATCAAGTACTTTGTGGTCTTGCTGGCCCAAGCCCTTCATGCCTTGTCAGCTCCTTGTCCTCAGTGGAAGACCACCAGTTAATGGATTTAACCTTTCCATCAGTGAGAAATAACAGATCAGCTTGTCAAAGATAAGTTATGCTGAGACCATGGACGTCCCCTTTCTCCTCCACTTCTTTTTACAGTCGTTACATCTAATTCCCTTCACCACTGCTTTCCTTGGTTTCATCAAAACCACAGTTATTCAAGCAAGTAAAAGGCAGCTTAAAAGAGCAAAGTTGCAGCTGCTCACAGGGCTCTGTGCCCTCTGAAACTCAGCTCCCACACGTGCCAGCTTCAAAATGTCACCAACCATCTCCTGGAGACACCTTGACAACCTCTGCCAGCTCCTGGCTCCAGCAGCAAGTTAAGCCAAATGATCATTTAATTTTTCCAAGGAAACGTAAAGAAAGAGCAAAATCACTCAGTGTCAAAATAAATTTCTTGGCGTGAAATGACTGAAAACAAAAAACAAAACAAAACAAAAAATTATTTCTCTGCATTCCATGCATTTCCTCCAAACACAAGTATGTCCATAACATGAACAGTCCTGTACTGGCAGAAAATATGGGGGTGTGAAAAGAGAATCAGAGGTCTGCACTGAAAAATTCCAGGAGCAACAGCCCCACAATTTCAACTTGGCTCACATTTCCAGGAAAACACCCAAGACAGCACAATGACAAAACAAAACCCCAACTGCAGGCAGTGAGAAACTAAAATATTTAGGAAATAAAGAATTCAGGACAAGAAAGAGCTAAAACCTTTCCTTTCTGTGACACTCAGGCTCCTGGAACTATCCGAAATGGATGAAATTGGGAAATCTGAAATACAAGCAAAGCCAATTCAGTCAGTGATTTTTGTAGTTTCGACAGTAGAAACACCAAAGCGAAATGAATTATTTTATTTATTATTTACAAACAAGTTTCCCCTGGACCAAGCAGAGTTGAAGTACAAGTTTTCAGGTCCACATACAGCATTCTGCTCCTGGCAGTGCCAGCTGGGTTTCAGAGCTATGAAACAGAAACCCAGATGTCACAGGCTTCAGGGCTGCTCTGGGAATGAGACAATTCTCCAAGTTTATCAGAAGTTGAAGGTATTTGCCATAGCAGGCAAATTTTGATGCCACAACTGGCTGTAGAGTGGGTTTGTATCAAGTTCAGCAACCCCTCCATAGACCCAAAGATTTTGTTTAGTTGTCTATAGAGAATATTTCTCTTTTTCAGGAAAAAAGAAAGTCGCAGAGGAGGCTGGAAGGACAAACAATGCTAAAACCAAGGTTATGATGGGGACTGCTAAAGATCTTATTCCATAATACAGCAAAGTAATGGACCTGTGTAAGAATATTTCCAAAAGGGCAAACTGTAAATGAACTGACCTCTTGATGTTTATTTTACAGTCCTAAAGAGTGATTTACTACTGTTTAAAAACTGCATAGGAGCAGAGCCAACACAGGATGAACCTGAAACTATCAAAGCATCAGAACATCAATCCAATACTGCACATATTCAAAATACCCCAGAACAGAACAGAATAACAGAGTGGTTTGGGTGTCATTTAACTCCTTGGAATTTGAACAAGAAAAATGGGCATGCTAGTGTTTTATGGATTTATTTTTTACCTAGTTTTGTCACAGAAGATGATCAGCCATTGCAGAGACTCAGTTTTCCATAGAATTCAACACTGACTTGCAGGAACTAATGTAGGCTAATATTTTAGCCTCTTTGATGGAAAATGCCAATATTAATTAGTACTTTGATGCTAATTAGCATTTTAACTGAACTGCAACTGTTAGGATATTAAAAGCAAGGTAAATTATTACAGTATTTGTTTCAGGGATAGGGAAAGGCCTCAAGTTTAGTTTGGCGTTTAGTTTTCCATACCTGCTGACTTTAGTGATAGGAAAAACATTCCTTCTGTCAGAGGCCATCTGAGGACAAACCAATACAGAACAGAGTAACATTTACAGCTTCCCATGGGGATTTATTTACATGACATCAATTCTTTGAGCCAATGGTGTGGCCAATTCTTTGTGGGGTTTTGTTTTTACCAAAAATCCTGTTATTTAATTTTTTGGGGAGGGGGGGAGGTAGATTCACTCTTAATTTTTACGTATTTTGCATAACCATACATTCCACTCCTGCCTCTTCCCAAATTTAAAATGGGAGCTTTTTTCCTATTACTTTCAAAGGCAGTAAACTTGACCCTACCTTTAGGGAAGGACAGGAGTCAATCCCAGCTTCAGGAAACAGAGAAGGAGCAGTTGACAGATTTTTCAGCACCAAAAGCCTACCAGTTTTCCAGAAGAACTGGGAACTGGAAAACTGCCTGCCATCAAAACTTGTCTGCACTTATCAGCAAAACCTTGAATTTTCTAATCTGAGAGATCCACACATCTACTTACAGAAAAAAAACATGCACAAAGCACAGGCATTCCTCAGCATTTTGCACAATTCCCCAGCATTTTGCAAATAATTTCACTATTCCTTGAAAAAAACATATGTCAGTTCTCCCTAGCAATGTTTCCAGCAAGAAGCCAAACAAAACACACGACCAACACATTCAGTGGGATTAAACTTTTCTGCTTTTCCACCACTCATCCATACTGGCAGTGACATGGAACTTGCATAACTCCATCTGAATCACTTTATGCCATCTCTGGGCTTGTCACTGAGCATTTTCAGAGTGTAATTTTACATTTCATGGCAGTGCTGGGTTAGCAGTTGGACTTAGTGATCTTAGAGGTCCTTTCCAATCTTGAGCTTTTCTATAATTGCTGAGAATCCCATTGTCCTGGAAATAATATGGAGTGAGTGAGCTGTGGAACCCACCCAGGGAAACCTGGCAAAGACCAGCCTTGAATTTAGTGAATTCCACCAGATATTTCACACCTTGAGTTTCCTGCTTGATGTGGGGATCTGAATGGGAAACATTCTCCATTAGCACACCTAACCTCCTATTTGTTTGGTTTATAACATTTACAACCTCCTTAATGCCACTGCATAAATACATAACATTACTAATTATTTTTTCCTGAGTCATGTTGTGAAGCTGAAGAACCTCCTGCCTGACTTCACTGCAATGTGGTCTGAAAGCCAAAAGGGAGCATGAAAGAGGAAAACAATGTAGTTTTGCTCTAATGGTTGCTCCTGCTATAAAACATACATAAACCTTTTGCAATCTCATACAGTTTTTATTGCCCCCAGAAAAAAAAAACCATCCTGTTACACATATTGGCTGTACTAGAACTGACAGTGCATGGAGCAGACTGATTTCCCTCTCCCTTTAGGAATGCACTTGGTCACTGGGAAAAGAAGGAAAGCTGAGGAAGAAAACTTCAACTTGAGCATGGGATTATTTTACATCACACTGAGAGCAACCTGGCTTGCAACAAACTGCAGAAGCCATGAATATTCTGTGATGCTGAGCATCCATCAGGTTTTTTGGGGAGCCTCCGCCCCCCGCTAGGCCCCTTGGAGCAGCACAGCCAAGGGATTGCTGCAGAGACAGATTCCCTGGAGTGCTAAGATCCACAGCTGGACCTTCCCGGTGTGAGGTGAGCACAGGCATGGACAAACACAGCCTGTGCACCTGCTCTGCCTTCCAGGACCAACGAGATGCATGGGACAGCTCCAAAGAGATTTTGGAGGACAGCAGAAACCCCACAAGCCCCCCCCACCCCCAACGCTGCTGGAGGCAAGGACATTTAAGGGAAGGAACAGGATCTTGCCTGGAGAGAGGATGGGAAATTCCGGTGGCACCTGCAGGAATTAATCCAAGCATGACTAATGAAGTGACAGGGGATTTCCAGGGCCATTTCACCACGTGAGCCCCTGAATTTCCCCTTATCAGCTCATCCAAGCTGAAACTGCAGCCTTGTCGCTCACTGAGGAGCCACAAACAGGCTGTCACACTCTGTGGGTGTTCCTTCCCACTGGGAACAAGACACGTATTACCAAAATATCCAGGGAAGAAGAAAATGAAGCCCCAAAACAGCTACTGTAATAAAAAGTTGCCCCAAATCCTCAATATTAAAGAAGGAACAAACAACAGAAGAGTAGGAGCCATCTCTGCAAGGCCAGCACTGCACACATGCATGGAAATAGGGAGCTTAATTTTTTAGGAGATTTCTTATTTTGCCTTGGGAGTCCTGGCATGGGCAGAACTTCTCTGCCACATTCTCCACAGGCACTGATCTTATTTCTGCTTTCCCCTTTCATGCTTCCAGGAATTTCTTGATCAAGATTGTCCAACCCTGGCACAGCTGTCCAGGGCAGAGGTGGAGTTGCCATTCCTGGAGGGAATTAAAACCCCTGTGGATTTTTAAACCCTTAGAGACATGGTTTAATGGTGGCCTTGGCAGTGCTGGGATAGTGGTAGGAATTGTTAATCCTAGAGACCTTTTCAAACCTCAATGATTCTATGAGTTATGATCTTAATGACAAACCAGACATTGCAACTCATCACCCATATTTGTGCCACCTATAAATCTGCTCTCCAAGTTCAACACTCAAGTTATCCTTCCAGGGAATTTTATTCCTAAGCGGGTATCAGGCTATGTCATGACCACTTTCGATTCAAATGTATGACTATTGTTTGAAAACAAATGGAAAATGTGTGGACGCAAATATTTGAACAAACAATTGCTCTGTTTCTCCAGGCACTACATACAACGTATCTGTCCAACTGCATTCAAAAAATAGCTCAAATCTTGAATATTCATGGCTAATGAATAATCATCACATTGAAAAAAATTACAGAATCCATTTCAGAGCAATTCTGTAAAGTAAGAGCAAGAAAATTCAGCAGGGAGAAATGATATGCAACTTCCAGAGTCAGAGTTTTCTACACTGCAGAATTTCTCTGATTTGCTATTTGCAATCCAATTTAACAACTTTAGCCCTTTCCCTCACTTCAGGTTGCCAAGCAGTGGAATTTCCCTGTCCCTTCCCTAGGGATCGCTACCTTAATTAAAAGTAATTTGCAGTATCTTCCCAGTAAAGGACAGTAATAGGTCAATAAATAGAAGTATAGAGTTATATATGATATATACACAGCTTTTAAAGCTTCCCCCTCTTCAGGGGTTGCCTAAAACTGAGTCGAGATTCACAGGGATTCAATTTCCATTACAAAATTATAAACAATCATTTAAAAATACCGGGGTTTGTGTTTTCAAATCACAAAATTTCCACTATGCTTCCTTCAGAACAAACTGTGGTTTAGATTAGAAACATTTTTTTTTTATTTAATTTAATTCTGTTTTTCACTCCTAATTTTTTTTTTTCGTGTCACTGCCCACTGCAGATTGTTGTGAACAGCTTGAAAATGTGCTTTGACTTATTCCAGGGATATAGAAGATAAAACTAAATTAATCATTAAAAAAATAAATATAACAATTTGATGTTGCTCTTGATCTTTGACTGACTGACTGACTTGAAATCTCCAGCTGAAATCTGGAGGCAGTGAAGAAAGGAAATCTGGTGACCAAACAAATATCTTGGCATCAACAGGCAGCTAAATCAACCAGAAATCAACTCTGTTAAAGCTAATGAAGCATTTCCCTTGCACTCTTTAAGGGTCTAAAATGAGATTTTAAAGACAACTTGCAGTTCACATTCAAATTGCCCTATAGGTAACAAACTGCAAAACATCCTGAAAAACCAACTGGGAGTACTTCTATGTGTCACCAGATGTTTATTTGCCCAAGTGCTTGCCCAAGTAAAATATGGTAATATTCAGGCTTGTAAAAATATTCCATTAGTCAATTTAATCCAGTTGTCCTGCAAATTCTCCTCAGCTACACATATTCTTTTGTAAATCATGTTGGTATCATCTTGAACACCTATTTTATCCTGACTGGCAGATATAGCATTTAATTGAGAGAATTTATGGGCTGGTCAATGCTGGGTCTCACATATAGGCAGCAGCAAAGTAGGACATTTTTGTCTTAATCCCAAGTTTTTTCTTGCAGGTCTTTGCACAAAATCCCAGGATAAAACGGGTACAACTGTTCACAGGAAGAAATTAAATGCAATTTCATTTACTGTGGCGTTCATTTCGTGCAGGTTGGCAGGTCCTTGAAGGGCCTGGGAGAGTTTGATTCATACTAGCTGGGGTTTTTAGGGTCACAGTTCCAATGAGAACAGGACACATCCATCCTCCTCCATCACCAAAGTTACTCAAGCTTCAGATCCAAAGCCTCATCTTAGTTATGATCTCATCTCTGAGGTTTCCTTCATCACCAGCACAGCAGAGTCCTGTTTTCTGTCTGTTTTAAAGTAATCACTTATTTTTTAAATGGTGCTGTAAAGACAGCTTAAGCCTGCATGGGATGCATTGTTTGCATGCTGCTCATAAGGTTTTATATTTGGTAAAAGTTAATAACAGCAAAGTGGATTAAAAGCAAAGGCAGCAGAAAAAAATAATTCCCTAGGAGTTGTGTTTGTTTCTATAATTCACAATTTGTTGTGCAGGACATCAAGTCACTTATTAAGTCAGACTGAATTGTATTTGTTTATTAATTTTACATGTGTTAGATCCAACAGTGATTTCAAGTTCTGTGATTAAATTTGTGTTATAAAACTGGGATGTCTGATACCATTAAAACTGACACTAAATTCCTGCCAACATGATAGAAAATTTAAAATCTTGTCTAATTTTCATCAACATTGTCCTTGCAGTAAATTATAGTGACGAGGGAAATGCAATCATATGGTTTGATTGCTATAAGACTCAGAGTACCTTTTTTCAATTTGTTTTTTTTAATAGCTGCATTTACTGCTAAAAATGTCAATAAATTGCCTTTTTGCTTAAAAAAAAAAAAATCACAGTTAAATAGCTTAGAATTTTTTCCCCTACTGAAAAATTCTTACTGGCTGTCACAAAGAAATTTTGAAGGCAGGCAGCCAACAAGACTGTTCTAATTCTCTTGTCCCCGTTTCTCAAAATATCAAAATGATGTTACGTGCCTTGTTGTCCCAGATTGTCTGTCTGTGGATTGCAGGGCAGAACAGCTCATTTTATGATAACCCAGAAATAGGAAGCTGAACGCTCCCCTTGACTGCCATCCCCACGCTCCCGACAGCAGCTGGGTTGTACTACAGCGACAGGGTCTGGGCTGGATGAGCTCTGGAGGAAATACAGGACGTATTTGGTGCACCTGTGATACTCACAGTGCCCCAAGAGTGCTGAGGATCAGCCAACAGCATCAAAGTGAATTTATGAGCAGTGGCACAGAAGTCTCTGGAAGGGCTGTAGCAGACTGGGTTTCCTCAGGGTCTGACACAGCCCCAGCCATGCACAGCAGCATCATGATGTGGTATTTGTGCTCACCACAGCCTTCACTGCAGTTACCCCTTCTGTCCTAATGCTGGGATTTTAATCCAGGTGTTGACTGTTTCAAGTGTCTTCTGCACCACAGCACACTCCCCAACCACCTGCAGTTACTGAAATGCCATATGTATATTTTATACATATATATATATACATATACATTTAAATATCTGGACAGCCAGGCATTGGAAAAGCTGCCCAGGGCAGTGCTGGAGCCCCCATGCGTGGAGGGATTTAAAATCCACGTGGATGTGGCACTTGGGGACATGGGTTAGTGCTGTGGGGACATGGCTTGGCAGTGCTGTGGGAATGCCTGGACTTGCTGATTGATTTTAGAGGGTTTTTCCAACTTAAATGATTCTGTGACTATATCTATCATATATATTATATTGTATTATGCTTTCCTATATATTGCAGCCATTTGAAAACAAACAAGGAAAGGCTTTGTACTGCCAGGTTGGATCCCTGGAACGCTTCACATGCCGTAAATAATTCAGGGTCTCCACTTTCACATCCTCGGAGAGAGGGCTGGGATATGGGTATCAGTTGCTTCATGGTGCTGTGAGCAGTGGCAAGGGGGGAGTTCTAACTCAGCCACCCATTGTGGGGTAAGGATTGAGCAATTTGGGCCATCTGCCCCAAAACAAAAGCCTGCTCTTGTAGGCACAACACCTCCATGCAAATTAAGAACTTGAAGCCTGGTGACCCAGCACTTCTGACTTAAAGTTGAGTTTCCCCCAGGCATAATAGCAACACAGGCAGGACAAAACCTCAGGGTTTGAGGGAAAGCATAACAGTTACTTCGTGCAATTCCCCGAGTCAGTGTGCTGCAAATGCCAACATCTGGTGACACTTGTGGAGCATGACCACACTTAATGTGCTTGGAGGCTTCTAAAGGGAACAAAAATTGAAGTAAAAGTGCCTTAAAAGTGCCATCAGGACCCCTATATTGCCCACCCAGAAGGAAACCCATAAACAAGGATCAATAAATAGGCTCATTTTAGAGCAGATTAAGTCATTGCAAAGCATTGTTTAACCAAATCACCAACCATGTTTTTAAAGACTTCAAAGGGCCCAGTCAATTACTCCCTATCTCCTATTGCCCCTCCTCCCATCAAGTCTCCTTTTAAGTGAGACACCCCTCCATTTGGCCACAGGGCCTTGGAAGTGGCTCTGGAGATCCCTTTCCCGTCTGTCCAAATCTTTTTTATGCTCCTGGGATGAAAGTGTAGTTTGTTCTACTCTGATTTCTTCCAAAACTCATCTGAATGCTAAATTTGCCTGCTGTGAGGAGGCCTGCTGATTCCAATGTCTCTTATTCCAGGGACACAGATGTATTTCCCCCTCTCTGCCCTGCTGTTCCCCATTGATGTGAAGGGGGTGTCACTTTTCTCACTTTCTAAGTATTGGAAAACAAATTCCCACGGGGCAGTGGGCTGCTGAAGCACCACAATGATGGCACAAGTGCTGCAGCTCGCTTGGTTCCCCGTTATTGATGTGCCAAAGGATCAGCTCATCAGGGAGGATGCAGTCAGAAGAATGGAAATCAGGCACCTCCTGTGGCTTTAAACTGAAACACGAATGTAACGCACAGGAAAGCGTCCTGCTTAAAGCGCCTCTCTCCGGCTGGCACAGACAACGAGGGAGGGGATGCAAATGGGATTAAATAACTGCATCTGAAGCCGGGGATGCTTTGATGAGGTTGAAACAAGCCAGTATTTCAAAGACCATTCACACATTTAGTGGCAGGGGTGTGTTGCTGCTGCTTATTAGAAAAGCCCCCAGCTGCTTTCTGTGAATTCAGCTTGGGGAGCCGGCGGCGCGTTCCAGTTCCAATCTGCGTTCTGGGACAGGTAGCAGAGAGCAATTAATCATGAGAACTCCCTCGGATGGTCTCACCTTCTTTTGTCTTTGAGCAGCACGAGGGAAAATAAAAATGGGTCATCAGTGCCTTAGCAAGAGGCTTCAGCATCCTTTCCTTGAAGAGATGTTACACTTTCAGCACAGATGTGAGGTGCAGGGAACAGCAGCAAGCAGCTCAGTGCCAGAGCACTTCGTCCGTGGGTGGGCACTGTTTGTCTGCACAGGCAGCACTAAAACACTGTTTTATAGCAAGGACGTTGGAGAGAAGGGGATTTGGGCAATCAAGGTGAAGGCCAAATGCCACACAGGATGTGCTTCCAGGCAAGGAGCAACAGGTAGGTGAAAAAAGCAGGTTTGTGGATAAATAAACCGGACAAAAAAGAAGTGGAAATGGAAGAAAGTTGTCCTACGAGGCATAAAACTTCATCATCCTTCACTTGGTTAACACAAAGAGTGAGGAGAGGCAAAGAAATGACAACTAAAGTTCTGACTTGGCAGAAATCAGCCAAAGCTGTGCAGCTGGAACAGCAGGGAGAGATTCCTCGGGATTGACAGAACAGTAGGATGAAACCTGTGGTACATTTATAAGAGAGAGCAAGAAGAAGAGGAAAAGGGAAAAAAATAGAAAAAGACAGCTCTACAAGCATGATTTGAATAATAAAAATAGCAGGAGATAGTTGGCATGGAACACTTAGCAAATGATACCTAAATTGCAGCATGGATTTACCCACAGAGAGCTGGCCTAACAAATCTCCCACTGCCTCACTGAGGAAGCAGCAATAACAGGAAAGGTTTGGCAGAGAGAAAATCTGCAGGTATAATTACACGGCCTGCGGGAAACATTGTTATTTACATACATATTTATATCTATATGTATATAAAACCAGCTGGAAATGAAACATCAACAGGGGAGCAACCACCACAATCAAACTCCAGACAGTGCAACAGCAAAGAACAGGAATAAATTAAAAGAGATTTTACATTACAGGGCAGGAGTAAAGGGTCTTGAATCACACGGCTTATTCTGCACTATTCCCAGGAAAACAGTTGGGAATGTGTGTGGGCAAGAACCCCAAGAAAGGAAATGTTTTGTGTTTCCCTCCAAACACTTAGAAAGAAAAAAATAAAATAAAATTGGGTTTTGAGCAGATGACATTTGAAGCCTTAAATTTCAAGGCTGAAAGAGTCTGTGATGAATTATCCTGACTTCATACAGAAGTGCCAAGGAATCTCACCCAGTAATTCCTGGCTGAACAACCACATATCTAGGAAAAATACTGAGTCTCAATTTAAATACTTCAATAAATTCACTATGTCCATAGGTCAATTGTTCTGATGGTTAATTACTCTCAGCCAGTCTGAAATGTACCCTGAACTGGTCTGTCTCCAGTTCCCAAACTCTGGGGTTTGTTGCACTTTGCTTGATTTCAGAGCTCTCTGCAAGCCTCTCCCTGAAGGTTTGACAGCTTTTCTCCAAGTTCCCTTATCATGGAATAGGTTGGACTTTAATTTCTCATTACTGATGATGATTTTGAGATTCCAAATCATTCCTGGAATCTTTTCTTTTTCTAATCTTTCCAAGTTTCTATTTTTTTTTTCTCTCCTCATAAGCTAGACACAATTTACTAGCAAATACCTAATCACACACAGTGATAAATCTTACTAAAAATAAATACAAATCAAAGCAATTGCATCCCAATATGAAGCAGAAGTCAGGCCTGAATTCTACGATCGGACTTCTAGCAGAGCTTACCCTGATTCAGGCTTTTTCCTGACTTTTTACACTTAATCAGAAGAGAATCTGGGGCAACTACACAGCTCTGGTTAGAGCAAGGGAAAAAAAAAATGGACAACACAGGAGGTTCAAGAGAGGATAACTGAGATAAAAACGCCTCTAAATGACAGCAAAAGAAGGTTAAACGTGCTGTGGAAAAGGGAAAATTAACAGAAGACCTTGCTGAAATACCAAATACCCTTAGGGAACAGAAAGGATGAATTTTAGTAGACTGGCAATTTAATAGAGAACTATGCAAGCATGATTAATTAATTAACATCTGTATTAGTTAATGACGACCAAAAGCTCTCTGTTAATGCTGAGATGTAGTGGGAGGAAAAACAATAACAGCAGAGAACTTTCTACATTTTAATACAGTTTAACAAGTCAGATTAAGCTTTGTTATAATAAAAGAGCTCTTTGTTTGGAGAGAAATAAAGTTTAGTCTGACCAAACCTAGCAATTAATTAGTATAACCATGACACCATTATGATTGATAAATGATGTATAATTGAGAAGACTTTAGCAGGATACCTCTGTAGGAAAGAAAGGTTGCTGCCAACTGTTTTTATTTCAGTTCTACTGACCAAGACAAATCCCAGGGCTTCATTATATATGATGCCAATCTAATTTTAGCTTCTGAGAATCAGTTTCCAAGTATCATTATTAACATTATTAACAAGTGGCTCAAG
>WAAG01060231.1:7374-23360 GCA_013390105.1 Tichodroma muraria | reverse complement strand
TTTGTTTTTCTTTTTTTTTTTTTTTTCAGTTGAAATAAGTATTTCTTTTGACTTTTATTTTAAAATAAGCATTTTTCTCTTTTTAATGCAATATATTAGTCCCTTTTTGTTCACTATGTCAACGCCTTCTCATGAGTCTTATGTTGTCCTTCAATGAACTGTACACTTCCATAGTTTTATATGCCTGTAGCAAGCTGCTGGTAAAGTAAAGCTGAGATGTGTGTAGGAATTACTGGTGTGAAAAGCTAATTCCACATGTGGGTTTTAGGAAATGTGTCATATTGATCTTTGCATGTGCATTTTATACATTAATTCAAATAAAAATAATATCTGCGTTACAAAAGCAAACAGAAGAGGCATGATTTATTGCCTTGAAATAAACTGATTTGGAAATGGAGTAATAAGTTTCACAGAGGTAAACTTGGTTGTGTGGATTTCAACTTGTTGATTTAGGAGGAGTACTTTTAATTGAGAAGACATTTATGCAGGTCAGAGGTTTTACGTTTTCTTCTCAGCCAACTAGTACTGAAGTTTGATAGTAGGGGAATGGAGAGATGGGTGCCCTGTCAGACAGTAACTTAAAAGAACTAGAAGCTAAATGTCTTTCAGTGCAAAAGCAATCCTAGGGAAAAAATTCAGAAAGATAATGGAGAAGTGGGAACACAGATACTATGAGATAAAAGCTAAATAGGATTTACATTTGGGCCTGTATGTAATGAACTTTTTTTTTTTTTTTTTTGAGTAGTTGCTTGATACCTTTTCAGCAGTATGAAGTACTGGCTCTGATGTGATTCCTGAGGCTGAGCTGGGCCTGCAGCTGACATTGGTGAAGCTGGAGGACCTCTCTGATTATTTTCAGTTAAAATACATTGTGGCAAATGAATACGCTGTGAAATAGGTCATATACAAGGAAAGGAAGGGTAGGAAAGGGGATGGAGTCAGACATTTAGACTAATCAAAGTTTAGCTAATAGCCAGTGCTTTATCTAAGATTTGCCTAACTATCATATCTTTGAGATATGCTGGTTTTGCAGACATTCAATATCCTACATTGAGGTGAACTTTTTGGTTTTATATGTTGGCTTTTTTGGCGTTAGGATTAAAAGTGTGGGAGATAGAATTTTTGTTTGGACTTGGATATTTATTGTTTTTTATTTATGTTACAGCTTCACTGACTGTGAGCACTTTTACCTACTAAATTAACAGAGTAGAAACGGTGCTTAGAGTTTTGTTTTTAAGGTTCTTTTAAGCTTAAATTACTTAATTATGAGATGCTAACTAATTTATTTTTATTTTTAACTTAAAAACTAACTACTTGTGTTCCACACTGTGGACTTTTTCAACTAATTACACAAAATTACCCAAACATGTGAAGAAGAAGAAGAACTAACTTACTCCCTAAAACTTCTATCTTTTATATATATATTGCTATATCTTAACACCTTAAATTCTAAATCTCTGACCATGTGATATAACACACTTCTATTCAACTACACATTTAAATCTCAGTGCTATCACTTAGTTTTGGAAGCTTTTTTTTAATAGCCTCAGGTCAAATGCATTTTTGAGGATCAGTCCCTGTTAGCACAGAAAGCCTGAAATCCTCTGGGTCCAGGGTTCTGACACTATATTGCACCTTTTATTTCAGAATAACGAAACATTTTCCACCATGAAGTAGTTATTACACACATGGTTATCCTCCACTCTCCTGTTGTGTAATGTGCTTCATCTCTGCACTACTGGAAACTAGTGTAAAGTCAGGTTTCCAGCCTCATAATAAGAAGGGTGAGGACTTAGAGGCTACAGCTCAACTAGGGTCCCCTTGTGCCACTGCAACAATTAAAATTCAGTGCAAGTGAGAGCAGTTTAAAACATTCCCTTTTGCTCTGCAGTCAAATCTGAATTTAGCTTTCTCAGGCTAGTGGCATGAAAGCAGTAGACAAATGGTGGAGAGCTGCTCCTCCTTTCCTCTTAACTGTTCATCACACAGCTGACAATACATTTCCCATTTCTGAGCATGCTGCCTCCTAGTCCTGTGCATATAAAGTTGCGTTCCTGGGATTTCAAACATCCATAATTATGCACTTAAAATGTATTGTTTCCAGATGGTAATGCAACCAGTTATTTCAAACAATGAAAAATCCAGTGATTTAATTGTTTGTAACAGATGAGTAGAAAAGCTGAAGGAATAGAAACATGTAAAAAGAATGCTATATGAGGCCATCGGTAGATTTTAAATATAAAGAATTTTGCTAGAAATGTGGGTCCATAGCCTTAAAAAAAATCCTCTCGTGCAATACAGACTTGAGGTAATCAAGAGGCAGAAGTTTGTAATGATTTCAAACAATTCTCACATATACAGATAAGATTAAAAGCTGCACAAACAAAGGAAACTGCACATTTGTCTTCTTGAGGGTAAAATTTGGTTCTAGTGTTGGAATAGGGAATGAGCAGAAATTTTTCAGTTTCATTGCTTCCCACAGCATGTTGACTGCAGAAAGAGCACCTTGAACTACGAATTTCATAAACCCAGAATCACCATCGGTATGAGCAAACACATAGGGAACACTTCTCTTCATCAGTTCTTGTCAGTAAATTCTTTTAGCAAGATGCGACAATCCAAAAATATGATTTTACTTTACAAGTGTAGGGAAAGCTGCTCAGATCCATGGATTGGTAACAAGCTGCGTCCCTATGATCTACAGGTGTTAGCTGCCTCAGAAAAATGGCCCCTTAATATCATACAGTGGTAATTGAGAAATAAGGTCATTCTGCATTATGAATTCTCACTTTTCTCTAGTGCTGGTCACTTGTAGAAGCAGTAAGAACAGTCCCCAGTCTCAAGCCTTCTCCCTGTTTTCCATTTTCTCGGAAATACAGTGATGTGAGCAGGCTACAGGTCAGTGCCCCCTTCCCAGGAGTCCTTTGGTGAATCCTCTAGCAGTCCTGCGCCACCACAGCAGAAGTTCTCTCAACGTGGTGGGCTTCCTGCCAGGACACTGGCTCAGGTGACCCCACATTTCATCCTATCAGTAATCACACTGGAAACCATCAAGCATGGGGTTCCTGTACTCTTGACTGAAAAAGCATCAGTGGCATAATGCAGGTGACTTTTTGGTCATGCGAAAAATACTTTATGTTCATGGAAAAGGATGAAGTAATTACATTTAACAAGCTATGTAGCTTGTCCTGCCCAGAGAGCCGTAGGAAATGAACTTATATGCACTGTTACGTGATCAGATAGTGTTGGGGGTTGGGTTTCTTTCTTACAGAATTTTCTCCCATACATTGCTAGGGAACTAATTACTGGGTATTTATGGGTACTCAGGAAAGACAAAGGAAATGGCCANTCCTTCGCTCCTGCTCTGGTTTCCCCAGGCCGTGTCCCGCACCCCCTGCTGCTGCCGAGACCTTTCCACAGCTCCAGCAATCCCCGCCGAGCTCCTGACACATCTCGGGCTGTGACACCCTGGGCTTTCTGCTCATCCCGGCTGCTGTGACGGTCGCTGCACCAAAGGGGAAAGTGCCCGCGGTGAAAGACTCACTGCGCCCTGATTCTCTTTTGTTGTTAACACCATAGTTATTGTTGTTATTTTGTTTATCTTGTTATATGCAGTAGTAAAGAACTGTTATTCCTATCCCCTTACATCTTTGCCTGAGAGTCCTTTCAATTCCAGGATTGTAACAATTTGGAGGGGGGAGGTTTTGCATTCTCCATTCCCAGAGGGGCTTCTGTTTTCCCTGGCACATACCTGTCTTCCAAACTAAGACAGATAGCTATCAAGTGCTTTGTGTATTCCGAATCACAAACAATTTCTCATTTCTATCAAATACATGTTTTAAGCTATCACTTAGCAGGTGTTCCTACATACATAATAAAGAGAATATTTTTCTTTTACTGGAAGGTATTTACTTTTCCTGGTTTTCTTTATTAGAAGGCATATTCGTGGAACAAGGGAAGTTGTGCAGCTGAAGACCCCACACCTCAGAGCAGAAGCAGCCTGAAGGTGTAAACATTCACTCCTATGCCATTCATACAGCAATTTTAAATGAGATATATAGGCTCAGGACTGTACCAACAAATATCTGCCTCTGGGACAGATAAGAGAGTCCCAGATCAGGGATGATCTGACTACACTCCCTTTTCAGGCAGAGAAGTAACCAGATGCCAGGACAGCAATGGCACAAGACATGCTATGCCAGTTGCCTGCATTAATTGGCCACTTTTAGAGCTGCTTTGTGTCTGCAGCACAGTGCTAAGCAGCTGCAGCACAAACCTGAAGTTGGTCTCCGAATTGCTTCACAAAAGCTGCATGACTGATTGCTCCACTGTTGGCTTTTAAACTATTTACTACTCGAGTCCTCATTACCAATGAACACCCCGGCCACTGTAACAGTGTGGGGTTTGATTGCCTTGATCAATTCTCCCACCCAGCGTAGCTTGCTCTGCTTTGGTTCTGTTAGCATAAGCAGAAATAACCGAAGAGAGCTTGGATGGGATGTTTTAACACTGCAATTCTGCAAGCAGTATAGCACTGCTGCCAAAAAGAACAGCCCTGCCCTTTCTCTGTTCCCAAACGCTTGCTCTTGTCCCTTTGTTGCTCCCTGCCTGCTGCCAGTATAAGTATTTGCACTGCCAAGCAATGAGCTAAATGGGAGAATGGGTCCACTTCAAAGTTCACTTGAAAGAAAAAATAGTCATGATTAATTTTAATCCAGATTAATTCAAACTGTTTTGTTGCTCGGTAATGAGAATGCCTTTGTCAGCCTAAAGGAGAGGGCAACTGAGAGGGCAGCAGTTTGTATTAAGAGCCAGATGAAGGGCAAGGCTGCTGTTCTTGGCTTACACTTCTCAGAAATGTGGTATTAATGTGATCCTGTTCTCAAATGCCCTTAAAATGACACTATTACTCTGTTCTTATTATTCTACTTCTCTCAATTCTCACTTGAGGTCATTTTAAAAGCATTCATTAAGGTGTTTTTATTGGCCCTTGTCACCTAAGTTTAATTTGGACTACAAAGCACTTTTTTTCCTGTTTTGATCCTATCAGTGTTCAACAACCGAAACATGTTTATTGACAATACATAACACAGAAACTGTACTTTGCATGGAATCCTGTTTTCAGAGGAACAAACATAGCGTAAGCTCCTGAATGGACAAATATGAACAGAACATCTCTTGAATGTTAGAGACACTGGTTTGCTGCTAAGTACCTACTTAACCAAAAAGCAAGGACCGTTCCTTTAGTTTTACCTTTTAGAGATGCACCTAGTCAAAAAGAGCATAGTATTATTGTAATTAGGAAGAATGCGGATGTGTGGACATAAACAAGGTTTCACAATTCTACCACTCAGATTTTAGGTACTTGGCTTCAAATCCTGTTCCAAAAGAAAGATTAATGAACACAGTCCCTCACCGAGAGGAGCAGAACCTGATGAATAAAAATACGCCATCTTTTAAACAGCTGCCTCACTTTTACCACTTTCTTAATAATTCTTTTTCTGCCAGAAAAGAGCTGATCAAAGCTGATAACATCTGACAGCAAAACATTTAATCTTAATTTAGAGATTTCTCTCAGATTTCAATATTTAATATTTGGGCTGCAAGAGTACTGTCACAGCTAGCATCCAATGGAGCTGCATGCACTGAGTCCCTGTGTGTCTCCAGCCTGGCTCATATTACCTTTCAGTTCCTCAAGGCTACCAGAACCCTTCACAGGCATGAAGAATAAACCATGGGTAGGTCAAATTCATATCCAGAAGTTCACTGCAGTTTCATTATGCTATTGTTAAGTTCCATGCTCCTGCTGAAAAGATGACATTTTCTATTGAACAGTGACATTTGAAAATTTAAAACTAGCATAATACATTTCTTCTGAAATATTTGATTCAGCGAACAAATGACAGACACATATATTTTGGATTTCATTAGTTTTTGCAGAAACATTTTGCAAATCATTATTTGCTCCCAAGTTTTAATAACTTCTTTTGCTTTACTTAGGTAAGTGGATAAAAAAAATGAAGTATGAGCTGTTTGGAATAGCACCACAAAAACTTTTCTGAAATTTTGATCTCAAACAGTCTTTGAGACATTAATTAAGAGCCAAAGAGGGATTAGTTAGTGGAACACAGTCTCTAACAGTCTAGAAGTGTTATATGTGTGCATCACAACACATCAGAAAACTTCTGAAAGGATAAATAACAGACTCTGATACTAGATATGCAAATGCAAATGTGGCCCTCAATCCAGATTAGCATTTTTAAAATGTGATATGAAAATCCACTGCGAAAGGCAGTCTCAGACAGACACCCTGAAACATTCTAACCCCTATAGCCATCACTGCATCTGCATACAGCTTTGATAACTACAGTATTAAAAATGAACTGGGACTCCAGTTAACAGACACAGTTGTAAATTTGTTGTGGTTCATTAGAGAATCTGGCCCAGTGTGTGTCACAGTTGTTTAATTCATCTAAAGTTGGCGGGGTTTCTTTTTACTTAAATATATTCACACCCATGCAAGCTGTCAAATTGGAATTACTCTTAAGGGCCTAAGCTGAGGCGCAGCTGCAGCAGCAGTGGGGGCAGAGAAAGGGGGGCTTGCACTGCTCCCTCTCCTGATGTCCAGGACTGAAGAGGTTGCTCCTTCCACAGTTGGGTGGCCATGTCTTCCCTGAGTGTTGATGGAAGATCTGCTTGATTTATTTGGAATTCACATTTCATTTAATATTAAATGACTTAAGGATGCCCTTTTCATTTAGCAATGGATAAAAATCAGGTATGGAAGAGAATATCCTTGCAGCTTTAAATTAGTAAATGATCATCTATCATCACAGCCCTATTCTCTCTTTTGCTAGAGCAAACTCTCTTCATTAGAGTTGGGAAAAATATTTACAGTAAAGCATTTATTCAGAGAATGTAACCTTTATTTATTCTTTTTTTTTTTTTGCTTTTTCCTATTGAAATTTATCTGCAAACAGTCTGATTTTTATATGCTGTCCCATTATTTAGAGTTTTTCAGCAACTTCTTTATGCACCTGTATTAGAGTTTATGCGCTGCTTCTGAGCTGCTCACTCTGGCCATTTTTCTCAAGTATGAGCCAGTCATAATTTGTTATTTGTTCAGGGGATTATTCAAGTAAATTTTTTAATGTTGCCTTTATTTTCTTTTGAGCATCCTGGAGAACTGCTTAACTTAGGGCCGGATCTGTTGCCTAGAGGCATCCATGCTGTCCAGAGCCTTCATAAACTATCCTGGCTGACATGATGGCTCTCTATCTCTGACACATTTCCTTCCCTTTGCTACTCGTGCTGTCTTTGTGTTAGAATTTTTGACAGCTTTCTATAATTCAAAGGGACTTCCTGGTATTCTATAGGGTCCTGGTATTGCAAGTATCTACGTATCATCCACTTCCCTTCATTAATTTGTCAACTCAGTCTAAAAACTCATTGGCTTAATTTGTTTCTCCAAATAGCTTTGGGAAAGTTGTTCTAGAATCTCATTGCTTTGTTGGCTGGAGTCCTTTTAATTCCCAGCATAGAGCCATTGTCATAACAATGCCTCCCACATACTTCTTTGAATCCTGCGACTATGAGTTTCTTTCCTTTAAGAGCCCCTTAAAAGCAAGTGCAGAGCTTGATGCAGTAGTAAAAAGTTCCAACAACGTATTTAACTTTAAGCATAGGGCCGTAACTTTCACAAATGTCATTGACATTTAACAGTCAGAGTGTGTGCTATCAAATTCTGGAACTGCTTCAGCTTCCATTCAACCAATGTGTTATTGTTGTCCTCACACACTTTACAGCTTTACTTTGTCATGGAGAAGGCAGCTCATTTTTCTTTATGCAACTAAGATTCCTCTGTAATCACTTGACTCCTGGATGTGGCCTTATACAACTAACAAACATTAGCAAACATGGTAAAATCATCATTATAAGTGGTAACATGTATTGCCAGCATGTATGGACATTGAAGAGCATGCTTATGTACTGGCAATTCAATGTCTACAACAGAGCTAGTAGGTTACAGAAATTTATATGCAATGTGTAAAAAATTGATAGACAAAACCAAGAAGGAGTGTGTTTACCTCATTATGCCTCACAGATCATTATCATGCAAAGCCATCCTTATGAACTCTCTGTGAAGAATTGTTAAAATATCTAAAAGTAATTTCACAGGCTGGTCTCAGACAAACTGAGTCTGCAGAAAAGGTTTGCTTTGAGAGGTAAGTAAATACTTTTGTTGTAGACTTAAAGTTATTACAAGCATCATATTTCAATACAATGTAGAGAACCAAGTTTATGAGCCTAAGTTCCACACGTTGGAAGCAAGAGAAATCTTGATAGAAAAAGACTTTTTAGTTGTTTAACAGACTAGAGTGGAGATTGCCTCTTGGCTTCTCCGTTTTCTCCAACTTCTGTAGGAGGATCAAGGTTTACTCATCCCACAGGTAATCCACTAAGTATAACAAAGGATGCCCTGTCTGTAAATTCTGTGTAAGTACATATATGACAGGGGAATACTGTCATTTTATTATTCAGATATTCAGCTAAATTATGAAGTCAGCTATGGAAATTGAAAACTGAAAATGTATTTATTTCAGAGCTACACATAATTATCTACTTCTAGTTTGCCCTGTCTATTTTAAATTACTTTATGCAAATCTAATTTTCAAGGATTATGTATAGAGTAAAATTAGATGAGCCCTTAAAAAGCTAATATAATAATTGTGGTATTATTGTGTGTGTGCATAGTGTGTACATAAGATCCAGATGTTAATTAGCAAATCAGGTTGATTTAACAAACAGAAATTTGTTCTGAGAAAAACTGAAAGAAGAGACAATTACATCCTAGAAAGTTATTATTTCTACTATGAGCTCACTGAACGGAAAAAAAATTAACATAGAGGAAAAGACTTCCAGAAAAAAAACCCAATTAAGTTATATGCCTGGGAATGCATTGTTACCAGCACCTAGTCTGACAGCTTTCCACAAAAAGACATGAGTTGTTTACCCTGAGTATTGATTGTGTAATGGTAAGGCAGCTTTATGTAGCCATCTCTTCCACTTGGGTCTATCACTGCATTTCACTTGGCAGTAATGGAGTCAGAGAAATTTGCATCAGATGTGTATGCAGTTTTTTAGTCCTTCTTTTGAGGAATACAGCTGTCTCCAGCAGGTTAAAAATTCTGCCAGTGTTACACCCCAGTCATTCAAACCTAGGGCTAAACCAAGGCTCTTTTGCTTTGGGTAGATGCAAAGGAGAAAATTCCAACCAAATTTTCTCGAGGTAAAAATACACAAGAGTTTACTGGCAAACTATAGACAGTTAAAGAACATTGGCAAAAGAGTAAATACTACAATAACATCGCTTATCACAGCATAGACTTATCCCATTGAACACAGAAAACCTAACAATCCATTTGATGTTACATTCTGTGAGATGACAGTTAGAAGAAGAAGAAGAAAGGGAGAAAAACAGAAAGACAGGAAAGATACAGAAAAACAGACATATAACTACCAACTCCTTCTTTACAGTGGCGTGAAACTCCAAGATGACGGTGGGATTAAAGGACAATGTGCTTGCCTTGTAGTGACCCTTCTTAAACATTTTTGGTCCATCTCAGGCCTTCCTCCCAGGAGGGACTTCCAGTCTCTAGGCCACTCATGGATTGGGTTAGGCAAAACTGGGACTGCCTCCAGTGTGCTGTGATTGACAGGCACTGTGCTGGTGGGGGATTTGGGGGGCAGGGCACCACCTCACCAGAGCAAGGTCTGATCCACCCCCTGTCATGCATTCCAAGCTCCCAAGGTATCCTGAAACAGATTACCTTTTCCAGTCTCTTTTCCATTGACAGTCAGTCAATGTACAGTTTCCCTGAACCAAAATTCCCCAAGTGTATTTCCTCAGATGGACGCTGTTCAGAGGCTTGATTCAAATAGCAGCCTTGCACTTTATGTAAAAAGAAAACTTCAGGCAAAATATTTCTGCTTCATAATCATGACAAAAGAAGGGTTTTTTAACTGCAAATATAATAACTGTAATTCAGGTAAATTTTGTTACTTAGAATCAAGTGGGCAAGTCAGCTTTGCCTTTCTTATCGAAAGCTGACATTCAATGCCTGAAAATAGCTGGGAAATGAGTGTGAATTACTTAGAGAAAAATGTTGCAGGCAACAGAAACTTTAGAACAATTCCATTGAACAACCTCTCAGCCTACCTTCCCAGCCCTATTCAGGCCTTAGCAACGTGTTCATTTCTTCCCAAACCCTCAGACTCTAGTGGGAGTTCTGAACGGAACCAGAACAGGAAGTACTGCCCACATTTCCCACTGTTGCAAAACCTCTGCCGTGACCTGTGATGGCTTATCACTGACCCCCAGATCCAAAATCTCATTCACCAGGTCACAAAAGCTGAGCAGAGCCTGTGTGCAGCAAATGCCACAAGTATTTCAGAAGAACCTAGCATCTAAAATCCTTGGTTGTGAATAACACAGATGGTACTGGTGCCATCTTTTCAAGTCTAACGCAAAAGCCTCAGTGAGTAAAGAAAACCAATCCATTCTATACTCCATCTCAGATGCTATAAATTCAGCTTTGTATTTTGAAGGACTTTTCTATATAAATATGTATGTCAGTTTTCTTGTCAAGTTTTTCCATATTAAAATTGAGGCTTGTACCAATGTTTATGTACAATGAATGGTTCAAAATTTATACTGACCTGTAAAAAGAAAGCCTTATAGTATCACAGAACATGTTGAGTTGGAAGGGTCCCATCAGGATCATCAGTTCCAAACTCTGGCCCTGCATAGGACATCCCAAAAGTCACACCTAAGCACATTGTCTAAACACTTTTTGAACTCTTTTAGGCTTGGTGCTGTGACCACTTCTCTGGGGACCCTGTTCCATTGCTCACCCGCCATCTGTGTGAAAAATGTTTTCACACAGATATCCAACCAAAACACCCAACTCAGCTTCATGCCATTTTCTCAAGTCCTGTCACTGAGAGTGAAGAGATCTGAACACTTATATCTTTATATTTATATATATAATATTTATATTTGGATCCGTATCATTTACCAGATTTTTGGTTCCTGCAATTAATGTGGGAGACAGTTGCAAAGAACTTGTGCTTTATTCCAGTTTTGCTGTTCCTGGCTAGGGGGACATGCATTATGCATAGTACCAAAAATGAAAAAAAAGAATTAAAAAAGGTAAGAAGAACTAAATACAGAAAAAAACAAACCCAAGGCTGAGCTGCAGTCTACTGCTGACAAACCAGAATGAGGTATAGGGAGTCAGTTTGTGCACTTAAAACACTATGTTTTTAATACTGCTTTCATATTGTCACAGTCCCAAGGCCACCACCAGTCCTGCCTGTTCCTGCCCACCCCTGGGTTCCCCAACCCTGCCCACAGCCCAGGACCCCATCTCAGCCCCAAAAGGGCCATCAGTCCCTACCCCAGTGTTGCCTCAGCAGCAGGGCTGATCTACAGCTCCCCACAGCTTTGCCTCCCCAGGCACAAGCCCAGCCTGGGCTGATGTCTTGTGTCTCTGACACTGACCAGTCCCCATTACTTTCCTCATGGACCTGCCTAGCCACTGAAAGGCTGTGCCTCACCATGGTTCCCCACACTGAGCCTGATAATTTAAAACACTTCTCTGAAATAAAAAAAAAGTCATTCACTATGAACATATATTTTCATTCCATAAAGTACTTGTATTTTAATGAAGAATGCAGTTTCCTAGCAGCAGGTGTTAACATCGAAATGAAAAATTAGATCATTATATTGTGTATCTGCTTTCAGAAGGATAAATTGAAAATAGGATTTACTAAAAACACAGATAATATCTTGAAACCCTCATTTGTCTTTAAAGCTGTATTAAATTTCATGGGGTTTCTAGTTTGCTTGAGGTATTTCAAGACTGTTTGGGGAATACACAGTGGAATGTTTTTCTAAGCTATCATAACTGTAAGTCTGCCTGAAGTGTGTGACCTGTTGATAGCTTTATGGAGTTGTGTTTGGATCCCTGTATCCTCCCTCATTCTGGGAAAGCTTGAAAAGTAATTACAAAGCTTCTGATTTGCAATCTTTCTGCATTAAATGCCAAAATTAAAGGTGAAATCTGAGGCCACAAGAATCTGTTCTTAAGTTCTGATTCTGCAGACTGTAAATGTATTTACCTAATCTCTGCACAGCATAAAGGGCTATGATCGGTGTTAAAAATTAAGTAAATACACAAATCTTTCCAGGATTAGGGTTATCCTTTGACGCTGTTGCGTATTTTCATCACCAATTTCCTCTGACTAATATTCATGATCAAGAATGGAAAAGTCAAACTATGAAGAAAGTGTTTCTGCTGTCATCTGTGATTACTACTTTAGTCCAATGGGCAGAGTCAACAAAATGCACCACCTTAAGGCCAGCTCCATGACAGGATAAATTGGTGCAGGCTGAAGAAAACTCCAGGAGAGGCTGAAAAGTAAATGCTTGTTAGACAGATAGTATATGCCATTAAAGATCATACAGGGACAGTCAAATATTATGAATTTCACTTTGTCCTCTTGAGATCAGATCTTTTACTGATGGTTTTAGTTCTTAAACCAGAAAATTTTCATATCCCTGATTCTGAAGATTATAGCCTAACAAGGAATAAACCTACAGGAATTAGAACTATCCATTACATACTTGTAATATCTCATGTTGTTATCTGTGATGCTGTATTTCTATGAATGTGAACAACCTTGGTTTTCTGCTTTGAATGCAATCAGATAAGAAGCACAAGTTTTGATTATGTCCTTTGTTTTACAAAAGGACTTTGTTTACAAGTCCTATGATTACAGCTTTACCATAGGAAATCATACACTTACGTGAGGGTACGGCCATGTGTACATGGACATATCATAAAGCTTTTGAGGACAGACACGTTTTCTTTTCAAGAGCACTGAATTTGCATCCATACAGCACGTCTTGTTGGTTATTAAGAGAGTCCACAGGGCTTTTTAGAACTTACACCATTTTTTCACCTACTTGGCATGCACAGTGCTGAATTAGGGCTGTCTTCATTTTACAGATGGAAATTACTTTCTACGGTTACTTGAATATCAGCTTCTATACCCAATTCATGGGTAGAAAAATCTGTAAAATACAGTCCTTCCTATTTGCTTTGTACATTATTTTATTCTTATATTGCATTCTCTGATATGTTCAAGAAATCCTATGCCTTCTCATAACCATAATTAATTTTTAGCTTTCTTCTGACTCACGTTCATTCTCCTGTACTTCTATTGACCAGTGCTTTCAGCTGCAGTGCAAGGTTGTTCTATTATTTTAGTTCCTTGGGCTCCTGTGGAAGTAATGTTGTACAGCACTCTCTTGTGTAATTCTTTTCTTAGTGAAACATTATACTGAGGGATAATTCTTATCACAACTATCAGTTTTTTGGGGGGCAGGGGATCAATTTTGACTAGCTAGAGGACATAAATAACTAAATGCTTCAGGAACATGGGAAAACAAGGATAAAAATATTAGAGCTTCATAAACCTCTAAGAAACTTACTCTCACTTGTTGTGGTTTAACCCCAGCTGAAAACTCAGCCTCATGCAGCTACTCACTCTACCCCCACCCTCCCCTGATTTGATAGGAGAGAGGTTCAGAGGGTAAAAGTGAGAAAACTCTTGGGTTGAGCTAAACACAGTTTTAGGAAAAGGAGAAATAGGGAAAGCAAAAGTCATGCATAAAAGCAAAGCAAGACAAAAAATTCATTGACTATCTCCCATGGGCAGACAGGTGTTGAGCCATCCTCAAGAAAGCTGGGCCTTGTCACCTGCAACAGTGACTTGGGAAGAAGAAAAATGCCATCACCCCAAATGTCCCCCTCTTCCTTTTTCCCCTAGCACTATATGCTGAGCATGATGTCGTATGGTTTGGAATATCACTGTGGTCAGTTGGGGTCAGCTGCCCCAGCTGTGTCCCCTCCTAACTCTTTGTGCACCCCCAGCCCCCTTGTTGGTGGTGAGGGGTGAGAAGAAAAAGGCCTTGAGGTTCTGTGAACCCTGCTCTGAGGTGACTGAAACATCCCTGAATTATCAGCCCTGTATCAGTGCAAATCTAGAACACAGTCACATAGTAGCTTCTGTGAGGAAAATTAACTCTGTTGGAGCCAAAACCATCACATTCTCTACCCTTTATTCCGTAGGATTTAGCTGCTTCTTAGAAGAGCACTATTCTTGGGGAGAAATAAAGGGAAATTATGGACCTCATCCCATTCATGTAAAAGTAAAGCCTGAATATGGTGAGTACAAGTAAAATCTCTTCATCAATAGCTCTTGGCATTTCATTGATCTGGTTCCTTATCCATCCTGCCATTCTTATTATTAATCTCTTTATTATTTGGTTTAACTAAAAAGATTTTGTAGTCTAGTAAATAGTTCAGTGAAGTTCAGAGAGATGATGTCTCTGAGTCTTCTCTCTAGAAAACCAATTATCCATAAAATTTACCAGCTCACAGAGCCTGGCACATTGTATTTTTGGCAACTATCACCTTTTCAATTTACTTTCATGTCTTCAGGTATTCATCCTTCAAAATATATACGTTCTTTGAACATGTAACTTTAGCTTCAGGTAGAATTTTGTCTTAAAAACCATACATGGAAATATAAATCTCAGGTGGCTTTATTAAAGTTTTGTATACAGTGCAATATGGGTTATATTTTGTGCTCTTCAAATACATACCTAGTCAAATACACATCCTGGATGAGCAGAATCTGCTTCTTACTTGTCTTCCTTTTGTTCCTTTAGTTTGGTATTTAAAACTGTCTTAATGCTTTCCTACTTAAAAGGGTGAAAAAAGAAAGAGATAGGAAAAAAAAAGCAGCTTTCCAAATCTAATCTGACACAATACTGTTTTACAGTAGACTTGTAATTATTTGATTATTGTCACTAGTATTTAACATATAAATGAAGAGCTGCATGTAGTTGGGGATACAACACTGTATTTCAGAGACATTTATCAGATAACTCACTAAAATGCCTTGTAGAAGATAAGGTTTTGGTTTTGTGTTTTGTTTTTGTGTTGGCTCTTTTTTTTTTTCTTTCTTTTCCCCCAGGGCAAGCTTCAGTGTTTTGTGGCAGAAGTCTGTATTGTGGAACAGCAGCTGGTAGGTAACAGGCTGTAAGAAAGTGCTGTCTGGTGAGTGGAACATGACTTAACGCCTGTAAAAAATAATCTAATTTATCTATACTTTGTTGGAGAAGGGAAAAAAGAAGGTAGCCGACACTTCATCCACACATCATCCCCACACCGTATTTTTAGGAGACGATGTGTATATTTGGATTTATTATCCCGCCCCAGAAGATTACTTGTCTATGACCAAACTACATACATATATGTAGGGACTGCGACATCTCCACTGATCCTGTTTCTCCCAACTGACCCTGGAGAGCACTGTTTGTTCATCCGTCCCCTTGTACGCTATGGACTTTGCAGCGCTGAATGAACGCTTGGACTTGACGATCTTAAATCTTTTCCAGCCTAAACGACTCAACGATTTACCATTGCTAGAAGCGGTCACTGCCTGAGCCCAGTCCCTCTCCCCGGAGCCCATTCCCAGTTCATACCCGTAAGGGACAGCAGGAGCCGGCGGGCTCCCCTGGCACAATGGCGCTGCCAGGAAGGGAAGCCCCTTCCCCCAGCACCACTGGTGCGCGGACAAGGAAGGGATCGAGCAGCCCGAGCGGCGCCCGGACACTCCCTGTCCGCGGCTGGGGCAGCGGGACGGGAGCAGGCTCACGGGGTACCGCCCGGCACCCGCTGGGAGAGCGACCCGAGCCGCTGCCAGCGGGGCTCCCTGAGGATCGGGGTCCTGGCTGCTTCCCCTGCCCCGGCAGCCCGCTCCGACCCCGGCACAGCGCGGACGGCGAACAATGGCCCGCGGCCGCCCCCGGGCTGCCCCGGCCGCCACACGGGCGGGCTGATCCGGGCCCG